>VXAU01001558.1:136447-408969 GCA_013399695.1 Formicarius rufipectus | reverse complement strand
ATTTATGTATAGTAATATCACTTTTTCATGACACATAAAGTTCAAGAAATTTGAAGAGGGATGATTGGTCTTCCTAAACACTATTCCTTTTTAGTTTTTGGTTGGGGGGAAGCAAGAGGACATAGTGACTGAGGTTTTTTCCTGTTCACCTGCCTGCTTGAAGCTCTCAGCTCTTGAAACCATTTGCCAAATTCAATGAGATCTGACCAAAGGGAAGGGATCTCAAAGCTGTCAACTTGGATTATATCCCAGTTACCTCGTAGCTGCTACTTTACTTTCTGTTTGCTTAATGAAAATTGGCATTTACATGGAGGTAATAGCTCCTTTTGGACTCATATTCTGTTGAAAAAAAGGCTCAGAGCAATGCTTGCCCCTCCCATGTTGTCTGGGCTTTGTGTCCTACAGAAGACATTGAAAAAAAAATTTTTCTCAATAATAAGTCTTTTCAGTCTTGAAAATTTCTAAACCAGCTTTTGTAATTGACAGTCAATTGGATGAGAGACTGTTCCATCCTGATGGTGTGAGAAGGAAAAAAGACCATTATCTGGCTGAATGCTGATTTACTTCCCAGAACTGCATTGATTGTGTGTACTGGCAGAAATGTAAGCTAGAGCAATAGGCACACAAGAAAACAGTGAGCAAAAGAGGAATGGAAAACAATGTTACCAGGGCAACTTTCTCATGGTTTCCAAAGATACTTTAAAAAAAAATTCCTGAAAACATTAGTCATACTTTTTAAAAAAAAATAAATTATTTTTATCTATTAATTTGGAGTTTGCTTTCCCATAGCATGGGAGGTGTGGAGATAGAAGACGACCTCTCTAGGAAGAGAACTGATTTCTTGGTGAGGTCTCAGGGCTGAGCTTGCAGTTATCCAGGACTGCAGCAGCCTGATGTGCCCATAAAGAATGTGCTGAACCTGAGTGGATTGGCATGTTGTTATGCACCAGGAGGTGCTGCTTCATTATGATCCCAGTCAGAAAGGCATTCAGATGCAGTGAAATATGATTGAAGGATAATTTAAATGCTTGTTAACAAGGATTAGCACTGTAAAGGAGTGAATGTTGGAGATGGTGCTGTGTCCCTTCAGATGTTGGCAGCCCTTACCTGTGTGGCACTGAGTTGGTCTCTGATGAGGGCAAAATGTGTTATGCAGATCCCATCTATGGAGAGTTTCCATTAGTTTAGTCATTTGAGCTATTATAGGATTTCCTTCCAAGAAAGAACTCCATGCATCATTTCTACTATCAAACAGAATTCATGTTGCCATGAGAACTTCTTACTTTTAAGTAAGGACAAGTTCACACAGCTGCACAGCAGCAAGGTCCATTGTTC
The DNA here is from genome assembly GCA_013399695.1 of Formicarius rufipectus. NCBI lineage: Eukaryota > Metazoa > Chordata > Aves > Passeriformes > Formicariidae > Formicarius > Formicarius rufipectus. Next base: position 407,634 of record VXAU01001558.1, on the reverse strand, counting down.
TGTGGCTGAGGGCCAGATGCACCATATCCATGGCACATGGCAATGCCATCTGGGATGGGCCCTTCCATCGTAGAGTCTCCAGGAAGAGTCTGCAAACCAGAAATGTTAGTTTTTCATGCTGAAAACCATCTAGAATGTGCCATTCACAGACATCTTTGCACTCTGGTTTTGCAAAAGAAGCTGTGATACTTTCTGTAACTGCACAGTGGCTGCAATAAAGCTGTACCGGTTATTTATTTATTGTCCTCCTTGATTCTTAATCTAAAACTGAGTATCTCCAGCCTACCTCACAAGAAGTGCAATTTTTGGTGATGAAAATTTTCATCTTACCCTAGCATGGTTAAGTGCAGTTTGGAAATCACTGATGTTCCTTCTAATGCTCAGTGAAATATATTTCCCTGAAGATGAGAGATTTTAAAACCATAAAAAAAGGAAGACTTTTGGCAAGTGGAAAAATGAAATAATACTTTCACCAGTAAAATAAGATCATTTGCTTTGATAGCAAGTGATTTCTTCACTTGAAACAATTAGCTTAAAGGAAAAATATGGGAAAAAAATATTGTGTCTGAACAGACACATTTAATCCTGAAAATGCAGGGAAGGGAACTTGGCATTTATCTGAATTATGTAACCAATCCCTCAGCAGAACTGACAAGATTTTCAGGAGCATGTCAGTCCCCAAATTCCTTGCAAATCCTCATGCCATGCGTGGGGCCACAGAAATTTTCCAAGCCAGTGAAGATGATGTGTGTGTACCCACTGCCTCTCTGCTCTGACCTCTAGATGTTCACATGCCTCTTCACACCAGCGTTTTGAGGACTCTGTGGTGACAGAAACCCAGGCTGTGACTGATGAGAGCAAATCCCCTACTGCAGTTAGTATATTACAGCAGGAACTGTGCTTCCTCATCTTGCTGGCTTGCTCCAAGTTGGATGAAAAGCCAGTTACTTCCAAAGCTCACTGGAAACATGGAACTATGGAGAAAAATGTAATAGGAGTTCACTGTAGCATCACTTTGCTCTGAAGTCTCGTGTCCAGATTTTGACCATTCCCTTCTTAACAACAATTAGGCATAATCAGGAAGAAATGCTGAAAACAGGAAGATCTGCATTACTGATGGAGACCCCCTTAGCCTGAAGTGTGTTTCTGAAAACATTCACAGCTGCAGAGCACCAGGAACCAAAGGCAAAGAGATCTTTTAGAGTGGAAAAGGCAGAAAAGATGGATGCACAGTTGCTGTGCAGAATAATAGTTGAAAATATTTTTTAAATAAAAGGAAGAATAGGTCACAAATTGGCCTCTTGCTCACAGTGTTTCTGAAATAAAAATTGATGTAGTCATTGCAAAGCCCTGGTGATTCAGAGTTGCCAACTGCCCAATGCTATATGTGCTTGCTTTGCAGTGGTGATTGTTTTAGACTGTTTCCTGCGAGGAAAAATTGTGTATGGGTCACCCAATCAGTGTAAGGCTGAATTTCCTGCTCCTGCTCGGAAATGAATGCTGATATCATAGGACCTTTGTGTGGGCTCAATATCTGCTCTTAAGGGCATTAGCACAAAAAAAACTTGAAAAAAACAACTGAACAGAAACACAACAGTTCCCAGTCATATCCTTCAGCTTTTCCCATTCTATATGCAAAACTTAGGAAGCACATGACATGTTGAGACAACACTAGGAATGAAATGTTCAGCCTACCTTGAACCTGAGGCAGATTGTGAGTTCTTCTGTAGGTTTGGAGTGGTGGGCTTCAGAAAAAATGTTACTGGCAAATTAGTCCCTTCTAGGGCTGACGTGTTCCTTCTGCAGCAGTGAACCTGTCTTGTTTGTTTGCCGAATTAATTTATTTGCTAAATGATCTGGACGAATAGTTTTGTGAGTGTGGGTGTTCAGCCAGCCTCTTGCATCCTGCCTGCTGGTTACCTGAGCTGGGTGATATTACCCCTGCTCACTGCCTGGAGGGTGGCAACGAGAATAAACAGCAAGGTGTGGCACAGGTAAACAACGATGACTAGAAGTCAGGAGGTCTTGCAAGACACATGGACACTTATTGTAGTCCACAGGATAAGCTGTGACTCATGTGATGTCAGACCAGGCGTTTGTATCCATAAAAGTCATCCAGGAGCAAGTATTACAGTTAATCTCTCTATTTATACATTGTTAGGTCACAAAACTGAATAATGGAAACGTGAGCAAACTTGGGATGTGGCTTCAGGAATTTATTCCTTGTATCATCTGCTAGAGTCATTGGCTTCAAAATCCCTTGGTCTGCTGATGTGCAGAGAAATGCCCATTCTTTATGCAGGATGAGGCACAGACAGGTAACAGCCAGACTGTGCCTGACAGGGCCAGAAGGTTTGACATCCTTGGTATTTGTGGGTATTTTTCTACAAAAGAATAGGACATTTTAGTTGGAAGGGCATACGACAGTCATCCAGTTCAACTGCCTGACCAATTCTTCCTGCATATACAAACCACAGACCTGTAATCTTCCTGCAAAGCCTTGCTTCCAGAGATGGTACAGCTCCTTTTTCCTCTTGAGCTCTGTGAGGAGTTCCTTATTTAGCCAAGCTGATCTTCTGTCCCTCTTGCTTGAGTTACAACACAGAGGATTTGCCTGCTTCTCTGCTTCTACAAAGGTGGTTCTTACAGACTGACTATCATTTGCAGACTCCTAAGTTCTCTAAAGCAGATTCCCAAGGTATTCTGTTAAATAGTGTCCTGGATATCTTAAAGTTTGATCTCCCAAAGTCCAGCATAGCAACCCTGATTGCCTTTTTTCTCATTACAGTGAAAATTTTCAACTCAAACATTTTGTTATCATTGTGGCCAAGACAGCCACCTACCAACACATCGCCCATGAGTCCTCTAGTCACAAATAGCAAATTCAGTGGGCATCTTTCCTAGTTGGCTCACTGAGTACTTGTGGCAAGAAATTGTCTCCTGCAAACTTCAAGAATTTCCAAGACCTGTTCATCACAGGAGCATGGCATTCCCAGTTGGTGTTTGGAAATCTTTCATAAGAAAAAGCGCTACTCCTCCAGGAGTTTCTCCCAGTTGCCTATAGAATAATTCATCAGTGAGTTAACCTGTCCTGGCTGGGGTATTGCTTGTAGGCACCCACTACAACACCTCCTTTGTTTTCCACTCCCCTAATCGTCTCTACCACACCATCACTAACTGGGAGGGCTGTGTAATCCAACCTCTCCCTTACATGTATATTGACTGTCTCTATCTTCCCTACCCTGCCGATCCCTCATGAACAACCTGTAGCCCTCCATCCCATCACTCCAGGTGTGGGACTCATTCTACCCAGTGTCACTAACACCAATGGCATTGGTCTGGGAACTGACCAATTCTTCCTGTTCATTCTGGGCTTTTTTCCTCACACTGTGTGTGTTGGGGTACCAGAATTTCATGCACACTCCTGAGCCCTTCATGCTCCTATGAGCAGTGGAAATGTTCATACTCACATTTCTGCCCTCAGTTAATGCCATGCCAACTCTTGGCTTACCTGCTGCAATCCTGTGGGTATCCCCTTGCCTCATGGACTCTGGTTTCAAGCTCTCTTGATCAAATCATGAGCTTATGCCCAAAATCTATTTTCCCCATCAGGTCCCAGAACAGCTTTTGTCTCCAAGGCTCTTTCATGGTTTAAAAGCCCAAAGTCTTGGTAGACTCACCAGGACCAGAGTAAGGTATTGATCTCCTGGACTCACTTGTTTCTTCCAAAGTCTCCCCCCATTACTGTGGGGATTGAGATCAACACTACACATAATAGATGGCAGAGTAAGGCTCTCTTGATCAATCCCCCTCTCAGACTCTTGAGTACTTCTTAGTCTGCCCGCTTCCTCCTGCAGTCTGGTCACTAAGCAGGGGAGTTCATCAGTCTGGTTATTCCTCCTACAGTCTTTCTTGCTCTCTGTCTCTGGGAATATTGCTTCACATGTCCCGCAGCCAGAACCTTGGGTGGATGCATACTTGAACAGGGGCTCTCGCTGGGACCACACTGCTTCTGCCAAGTGCTGGAAGCTCAGGAGAAGCAGACACCACGATGCTGTCTGGGAAATACATATTGCTGCTGCTGCTCCTGTGGGTATGTAGGAAAAGTCTTTGTGTCCAGGCCTTCATGGTGCTTTTTACATTGACTGACTGGCTGTTTCAAACCAGTACATCTCCTGGTGCTCAGAATACCTGCTTGGAGTCTCTTGTTAGCCATCCATCGTAGAGGATGATAGTGGTGAAGTGCTCCAGGGAGTTGGGGCAGCCAAGCAGAAGGCTGTGGGAGAGCTGCCAGCCCCACAAGGAAGGAAACAGTTTAGAGACATCAGCTGTGTGCTGCCAGCTTTAATTCAGGAAAGACCTTGCCTCACAAATCTACTGAGTACTGGCTTAAGCTCAGTACTGAATTGGAAGAGGAGTAGTCACAAAGCTTATGCAGCTCTCAGTGAAACCTGTCGGATTTCAACAACAGACTTTTGTGATAAATCCACTGCCTAAAGTGTCCCAACATGACTTCTTAATTCTGTAATTTTGGACAAAATGTCTTGGGTTAGTCAGGACACATGCTGAATCAAGGCTTATCTGAGTGGGAGGGTTGATCACATGGGAAGAGAAGCAGCTTTCCTCACCTTGAGGAGTATTGAGTTAATTTGTAGGGTCCTTCAGGAAAGGCTGCAGCCATCTAAATAGATCACAGGCTGAACAGAAGTGAACTGGAGTGAGGAAGGAATGTTACATGCAGGGCCCAAGTGCTGCACAAAGCTCAGGGAAGAGATCTCCAAAGTTTGACTTTCCACACCAAGTTTTGCTGCTTCCTCAGCTGGCTCAGGGGATGTGGTACCCAGACTCTTTGCTTCCACACCTTCCCCACAATCCACACTGCCACTGCTTCTGTTTGTGCTGTGTGATCCAGTTACATTTATCTTAGAGCAGAAAGTCTTGTCCAGGTAATTTTTGGAAGTTTATGTCCCTGTTGCTGTGGCAGGAGGAAGAATATAATGTGCTTTCTCAAAGCACTGTAAAAGAGAAAACTGCTGGACAAGAGCCAAGAAAGTAAGCTTGCTGAGAAGTCTTTTGTCTCAGATGGTTTTGTCTTTTATAGCCCTTGCTACAACATTCCCAACTGCAATACTTCAAAAATATGAAATTGGACTATTCTCAGACTCGGGGTATCTTCTTTAAATACAGAGCAAATTCCCAAACCAGATCTATAGTGACATACACAATGGCAGGGGGGATTTCTCCTGTCCCTACAGCAGGAGGCAACTGAAGCCTGGGGTGAGAGATTCAAGTGTGTTCACCCACACAGTGCAGGGCACACAAGCAACAAAATAGAGAGGAAGGAGATAGTGGAAGGATGTTATGTGAGCGAATGTTGCTTCAATCAGATAAAAAATATTAAGTAATTCATGTTCTGAATTGAGTGATACTACATCTGTCTAGGAACATCTGATTTAGGAAAACCCAAGATATTTCAGGACTGCCAGGGCTGATAGTCCCATGGTGTTGAAGGAACACACAGTGCAGGTATCTTGTGCAGCTGCATTGAGAGTTGCAGGCTGTGCCCAGAGTGGGAGCAAGGGTTGGAGACCCTGGCAAGGAGCTGTGACCTGGTGCAGACCCTTTGCCTGACAAAGGCTGAGGGTAGGTGGCCAGTCACCCAGAGGTTCTGGGGTAACCAGTGAAAAACGAGAGACCCCAAACCAAATATTACTGCTGCACAGACTGTGAGGGTACAATATCTGAGTGATTCCTTTGTGGGGTGTCTCTCCCTGGAGGCACCAGCTGGAGCTGTTACGGTGTCACTGCACCGCAGTTAAATTACTTAGAGGAACCAGATGTGTGGGACTCAGCTATGGGAAACCTGGGTCTGAGCTGGTGAGGGCGACTGGTCTGACTGTGAGTATGGTGTGTGGTGGGAGTCAAACAGGGCACCCGTGGGTTCACTGGAGCTGCCCACTGTGAAGGGGCTTCAGTCCCAGCAGTGACAGTCTGGGGTGGTGCAATTGTGACTGCCAGAGTGGTCCTGAATGGTCAGACAGGAAAGTTTCCTTAACAACAGTGAAATGGATTTAGTTTAATTGGCACAACTGAATCAAGTCTCAACTCTGAGTTGTTTTATTCAGGGTTTAGTTCAGCATATTTGAAAGACTGAAAGGGAGCCTGTGTTATCTCATTTCTCTCTGGGAGATCGATGCTGAGTTTAAATTTGACTTAAGATGAAAACAACTGTTATTCTTCAGAGTAAATATGCTCTTATATTCTCCAGTTGATTGAGACGCAGACAGTTCAGAAGACAGAAACTGAAGACATTTTAAACCATCACTGTTTATACTTGAAGGAGGAGTAATTTGTTTCCCACTCTTATGAGTCATGACTAGAGGTAGTAAAAAATCCTTCAAAAAGTGATGATGATTGAAAATGAGATGCTCATACCTTTCCTGGAAACAAAAACAAAACAAACAAACAAACAGACAAACAAACAAAAAAAAAAAAACAAAAAAAACCCACAAAAAAACAAAAAACACAACCAAAAAAAAACCGTGTGAGAAGGATGTTATAAAGAGGCATGATTTTACGAAAGATTCACATTTGCTGTATTAGCTGACTACAGACTAAAGCAGTGCCTGTAATCTGCACTGTTATGCTAATTCATTATTTACATTGCAGTTGTGCCTGGCGATCTTAAGCATGCATTTGAGTCTTACTGTGTTAGGTGCAGCACATGGAAAATAACAAAGTGAAATGCCATCTCATAACTTGGTTCACTTTCCCTCAGGTGAGAAGGAGGGGCAAAGGTTAGAATATCACTCTGATGGTCATGTTGGGTGCTTGTGTCTTGGCTTTTTGGAATGAAATTGTGGGTTTGAATGGCTCTGGTGAGGGATTGAGTGCCACATGCACCTTTTCTGTACAAGGCAGCTTTTGCCCAAGAGCTAACAATGCTCTAACTGGGCTGGTTGCCTAAACCCAGGGCTGATGTGAATCAAAACTAGGGCACTGCCTGCTTAAGCCAGTTTATAGCCTGTGCTTCAATGTAAAGATAAATTTTCTTTAATATAAAATTGGAAGTGTTTTCTGCTGCCTTAATTTATTATGTTTATTATGTGCAATTGCCTTATCCTTATTATTATTTGCAGTCACTGTGTTTCCATCTGTCTCTGTTCATTTTCTGTCAGGTAGTTTTTGACCTTTGGAAAGACAGCAAGAGCTGAAAGGAAACTTGAATACAACGCTGTTGAACCACGTAGCCCTGACCTTCACCATGGTGTTTTTTGCCCTCTATAAGCTCCCTCTCTTCCTCCTTGCTACCTCTCCTATTTAGTGATGTCTTGGGCCAGAATAATTTGTTTGCACCTTTGTTCCATTGCCAAATTTTATTCCTATAAATATTATTAGTATTTTGGGGGGATTTACTATGAATATGTTTGTCATAGATGTTTGGGGTTTTTTTTGCTGTAGGGCCCTGTATCTGTGCTAATTCATACAAGGGGTAAATCTAAAACCCTTTGGCACTGAGTTGGGTTCAAGCTTCAGCAACCCAAAGGAGGTCACAGTGCAGCTGGCTGGTTACTGCATGAACTGTAAACAGGGTGAGAGTACTTTCCACACTGCCCCTTAGGAAGGCTGGTGTCTCAACTGTCTTACCAGGCCATTGTTACACTTAACTAAAACGTTGCCAAATCCAACTTGGTTTGGTTTCAGTTCCAGTTTCCCCTCACAGTTTGCAAACTTGAATACTGCATAAAGGTGACAGTTCAGAGTGCTGAGCAGGCCTGGGAAGTTTTTGAAGTGCAGAGGTGTAAATCCTCGACTATATGTATATAACTTATTCCCAACTACAAATGTGTATCAGAACTTAAAAAGAAACCTGCCATCTCCTCCAAAATATGCAGTAGAGCAAGTGTCAGGACACTGAGGGTCTAGCTTTCAAAAGACCCCAGGGCAATTACATTCTCCCCTGCTTTGGTGGAAGAGGTGACCATCTCTGTCAGTTGCCAGAATGCTGAAGACAAAGCCATGGCCTCCCTCATCTAGCATTTGGGGAAACTCCTGCTCCAAGTAGGAGCTGGGATGAAGGACTTTGGAGTTCCCTTCCCTCTGTCCTGGCCAGAGCAGAACATCATTTGTGCCTGATAAGGTGTAAGAACATGGGCAGCTGCCTTCTCAACATCTGCAGCAAGAACTTACTGTTTCTAGCTGTCCCTGTTGCTGCCCCGCATCTACATGGAGGAGGTGTGTGTGTTAACACTTGGGTCGTTCGTCTATCATCCCCATGCACCAGGATCTCCTGGTCTCTCTATGGCTGGCAGGTACCTACTGCAGTTCACTGTTTTTCATGTGGCAAAGCCAGACACTGTGTCTCTTCAGATTGTTCCTACGGATCAATGGGGTGCATCACTGAGCCATCTGCACTCCACCAACAGCTCCACTCAAATGTGGCTCTGGCATCCATGTCCTCTGCCTCTTTCTGGTTTCCTGTCTCATCCCTACTTTGTGAGTCACTCATTAATCTTTCCCATGTATTTTGAGATCACTACGTATTTTGATCTAGCACAGTATTAGGCTGTTGGTGGGTTTATCTTTTTAAGCCCTTTCTGATTTAATGAACCCCTCCGCTCTGCCTCACAGAGGGAGCTGCTAACAGATGGCTGGTGTTCGCATTTCCACTTCAAAGGTTCAAAGCAGTTGAGCACCTCAAGGGTTAGTGAGAAGCCTAGGTGACTATGCTGTAGCTGGGTTGCTTGGTTGCACTGCTCTTCTCCCTTCCCCTAAGCTTCCTTGTTGTGCAGTCCCTGTCAGAGACTGCTCTGGCTTTTAGCAGTGTCTGATATTTTTCATGGCACACAGCCAGGATTCCATGGGATGATGCTTCTAACTGGAGCCTTTGCTCGGCCCCTCAGGAATTCATTTCTGCTCTTAGATCTGTGGCTGGTTTTTGAGTTGACCTTGTAATGGTTCTGGGCATGTTAAAGCTGTAATGTTTGCTCCTCAGCAAGGATTGTGGGGCATTGTGCATTCTTAAACCATTATTTGCTTGATGGACATGCATGGTCAAAAGCTTCTTTGTGTGGTAGTAGACACACCTTTCTTCCTAAGAAAGATCAAAGTGATGTTACTCGCAGTGTGCAAAATGAATGTTCTGGCACACATGGGGAAAAAAACCCAACCAAACAAAACAAAACCCAGGCAAATGAAACAAGGAAAGTAATCTTCAATTGCCAAAAGATATATTCTCTTCTTTTCCATCCATGAAAAGAAACAGATAACGTGCTCATTCCTCCCGCACTGGACCTTTGTGTTTTGGATTTCCACAAAGGAGATGTGAAAACGTTCTAGAAAGAATCCAAACAGGCAATTTTTTTTGTTTGTTGTTCTGTAGGCTGAGTAAGTGGTGGTGGTATGACTGGTGCTTGCTTGCTCCAATTGTCCCCTGAACTTTATATAGAGCTCCTCACTAGAAATGATCCTGTTCTGCAGAGAACTATGCACTCCTGACTGTGCTGTTACAATACAGGGGCATGTACTGATAAAGAGTCCAATTTGGATGCAGCCAGCTTGTTAAGGCATGACTGCAAATATTTCAACCAGTTTGGTTTCAAGATCAAGGCATGTCTGATTCATGAGTTGAGGTGTAACTTTGCCCCTTTCGTTTCTGATATATAGCACGAGAACACATAGGAGGAAATATCTGACTGAAGATGCTTTAAAGAGAGCAGGGACATAATGTGCTTCTGAATCACAGAAATATGGTGGAGTAGATGATAACTAAACACAAGTACGTTTTCTGACCACTCACACCACTTGTTAGAAAGCAAGAGTTTCGCTGAGTCAAAAATATTTTTAGTATGGTACCTGCTTGCACACAGAAAATAATATCACTGCTAGTTTTTTCACATGTCCTTCAATCCCTCCTGTGAATTTACTCTATCCCCTCATTTGACCCATGACTGGCACATTTCCAAGTCGATTACTGCTTATTGTATGTTTTTTTTTCAGTTTTGCTACGGAGATTACAGAAATACAAATGAACTGTGAAATGTCTGCCCTGTAAGGGCAGTTACAGTGCCATGAAACTCCTCCAGCGTGTTTCATTCCAGGCAAGCATCAAAGTTCCTGTCTATGCAAGTGTCTGGTCATCAGGGCTATTATTACAAGAAGTAAGTTATTGAAAAGTCACATCCCGAATGTATCACTGGAAGACAAAACCCTAGCAAATAAAATCTGACCTCTGTACAGTCCTCATTTAAATGATATACTTTCATTCTTTCAAGGAGAACCAGTGCTTTGGGGAACAAATAGGTTCTAACTCTTTCTTTATTTCCTCATCAAAGGACCATTACCCACCCTTCAGGAACTGGTCGCTAGAGCCGGGGATCACAAATTCACATTTGCACTGCCCGTCTCTTATAATTTTGTGTTTCTCTTTTTCTGACTGGTGCTGCCCCAAGAGACAGGACACACCACGAGGATTTCAATGTCCTATAAAACAAGGTGTTCAGTAAGCAGAAGAACTAATTAAAACTCGGTTCCTACATAAATCTGGTTCCTGTCCTGTTTCCTTTATTCAGTTTCTGTTCTGTCATCGGTGATGCCTGTAGGTAGTGATGAATGACATCCATGCTCGTTAGCCAGCCAGCACACTTGTGCTGACAGGTTGCCGGCTGCTGCCAAGCACAGTTCCAGCAGACAGCAAGAACACTTTCTGGACTGCTTTCCTCCAGCCAGATGCCAGTATTCACAAAAACTGTAGGGATATAAAATCCAGGAAACATCAGCTGCTCAGTGAGATCGATTAGTGTGTTAAAATTTATTGGTGGAGGATTGAAAGATACATGAACAATGTAATCTCTTAAACTTCATGGATGCAATCTCTTAAACTTCATGGATGTAGGAAATCAAGCCAAAAGGGAAGAGAAGTATGTGCAATCAGAAGTGATTATTTGTGTCTTTATCATCTTTCTCTCTCTACAGAAGATTTTCTGTAACATAGTTCAAATTTCATAATCCTTTGATTAGGAATCAGAACATAACCTAACGTTTCCACTTACTGTTTCTGCTGTAGAAAAGATCTTAAATGCACACTTTTCAGGAATGTTCTAACTTTTTTACTTTATATTCAGCTTCTCTAAACTACAAGTTTCATATGTGAGTGAGTTACAGCACATGTTACAAAAGTTGTCATACTTTAATCTGAACAGCAAAGAACATGTTCAGTGGAGGCTTAGAGAATATTCCCTTTCTTAGATAATTAAAATCCAGGTGAAGGCTTACAATAGATTGATGAGCCTGTACTGCATGTCGTAGTTGCAGTGATACTTAAAACAACGCTGCAAAAGTTTTTAAATGTTGTGTGCAGATCTTCTTGAATTAAGTGCCTTCCAGGATATAGAGGCTGCTTTGCTGATTGAGTGCAGGTAAAAAATTCCTTTTTTTTCAAGTGTCATCATTCCCAAAGCACAGTTACAGCATTCCACGAACATGGCTCTTGCTCTCATCTCACTCTCTTAGGTCAGACTGGACAGCACTCCCAAGAGTTCACTGCCCCAACCTGCCTGAGCTTCACTAGCATTTTTGGTCCCGTTTATGTTGTGAGAACTTCGAGGCTATTCCTCTTCCTTCTGATAGTCTCACTGGAAAAGTTGTCCCTGACTTCAGGCAGACACAGCCTCCTGAGATGGCAGTGGCATTTCACTTTGAAACCACTATGAGAATACTTTCCTCTGCCAGTCCTGCTCAGAGTAGAACAAAAAGTGAGAACACAAACTGATTAGAATGACACTCTGCAGATAAGTCCTACTCCGATATGAATGTAAGCCACTGGATGTTCAGATGACTCACATGGTTCATGCCCAAAATCCAGAGTCTTTCTTCAGTTTGCTTTTAAATTAATCTTACAAATTGCTTGGTAGCTGCAAAATGTGCATGGAATTTACTTATGGCCATGTCCAAGTTCGTCAGAGTGTCTCATGCCAGTAAGATATGTTGATCAATAGCATGAATTGAGTTAGACGAAACACTAAAACTTGAATAAAAATGTTGGATTTAGCAAGAAAGAAACCAGCAAAGTCAAATGATGAGCAGTTCCATTTCTGTTACCCACTACTGTGGGCTTCAGAAGACAAATTGTGCTTTGATTTCCACTGCGGCATCCAATCTAATAGCTAGGGATGAATGAAATTGCTGGATAAGGATAAAGAAGTGTTTTTTCAAGTCTCCACCTTTTCTTCTGTCTTCACAAAACCAACTGAAAACCAGGTAGGTTTGTGCCAGGATGGGAAAAATAATTCTACTTAGATTCCATTTTCCTGAGTAACATCAGAATGCTTTACCTTTCCTGAAACCTTTGAAAGCATTTGCTGATCTTTGTCTGGGTTAATTTCGAATATTTCTGAAGTTCCTGAAGTGCCTTCAACTTCTCAGCTTAAGCTTGTGAGGTCTAGCACGCACAAAAGGCATCCTCCTTCCTCTGAGTAGAATTGTTTGAAATATGTACTTTTCAGTTTTCATTTTGTAAACCAATTATACAATTATGTACATTTGGTTGTCTTAAGAAATGCCTTTGGGATGAAAGGGAAGAATACAGCTATAATAGATGTTAAATGATTCTAACTAACTGTGTCAGTCCCTGAAGTGTTATTAGTGTCTAATTGTAGCACATTAGGTCAAAACCACATTATTTAGGCAAATGTAAAAGAGTGGTGTGAGAGCCCTCCTTGTGTATGTAATGAGGAGTGCATCATCTCTCCTCAGCATTACTGGAAAACAACTGATGTCTCTGCTGGGTCGTTTCAAATGGCAAAGCAAAATCTCATTTCTGGTGTACATAGCTAGAATTGTTAAACCAGTGCCAGCCAGGGTCACAGTCTCAGCCTTGATAAGAATCAAGAAACACATGAGGTTTGTATTTTGTGATACAGAGTACTGAGAGGGATGAAAAGGCTCTTGCCAATCTGAATAATTTTTGGGGGACCTTTAGCAGAATTGGGTGTCCATCTCACTTCAGCAGAGCAAAGAAAAACATGTTTCAGTGCTATTGCTCAGATTTGCTTTAGAAGAAAGTTTTCACAGAGCTGAGGGATTCCCTTCTGTGTTGATAAACTGAAAGATCTCTAACCGTTTGCCTTATAAATATCCAACAAAAAATTTTAAAATACAGCAACTCAACTTCTGCAGGGCAAATGCCTCAGTGCCCACTGAAAGTGCTTCACGTCTGAATTTTGAAAAGAAAAAAAAAAGAAAACATTCCTCTGAACAAATTTAGAGATATGCACATTTCAGCATTTGATTTGCTAAGGCAATAGACTGCTCTTTGCAGAAAAAAAACAATCCCTGAAAGACAGTGTGCCTGATCAGCCTGTTTTAGAGTTGACATGTCCTCTAAGGATTAGACAACTATATATATTATATATAATTATATAAGCAATCATAGACAGAATAAATAGGAGGATTAAAAACCTCTGAGAGTGGGTGTCTTGTCACAGCTTCCTTGCACTTTAAGTGGCAGAGCAGAGGAAAGGCTACAGCTAAACCTTTTTGTTTTCTCTATTTTGATGAGCCGGCAGGGTCTGAGATAGTTCCATTGACTTTGAAGGGGCAAGGATCACGCCCTTGGTTCCTTGCAATAGCAAGGTCATGTATTTTCAGTGCAGCACTTAAAATTCACCCCTTATCTCCAGCTTGTGAACTGTGACTGTTCTCAGCTGTCTCTGTTGCAGCTCTGTCTCTCATCTAGGAAAACCTACGGCATAGCTCCTTGTAAGGTCAGCCTTTTCAGGATGCTTTCACACTAGGATGTTCTTGTGGTCAAATTTATCTGGCCCTTCTGTGTCTCCTGGCAAAAAATAGACTTAAACCAATAATACCTTGAAGCTGACTGGTTGCAGGTTATCTTTTGTCTGATGGTTTTGCCCCTGCCACAGCAATGCCTGGATTTTTGAAATGGCAAGTTCTTTCTTATGCTGGCACTGACAGCAGGTTCCTTTTGATGGAAGGAGAGCCAGCAGGGGCCTTTTGGCCACAGTAGGATATTCAGAGAGAGTGGTCTTGTGATTTGCTGCTAATAGATGGAGCTTTTTGGGTCTACCTGGTTGCATGTGCCAACTAAGCTTCCATCCCATTCCTCATGGTCAAGACAGCCAAGTCTCTGCTGCAAGGCTGGCCACTACACCACGAAGAGAATGGGGGAGCAGTTTGAATGAACTGGGAAGAGGAACAAGTTTGAAGATCTCCAGTATATTTCTTTGGTAGGAAGACAGACACTTCTGCAAAATATATCTTCCTCATCATGCTGTGATGAAGGCCAGACCAGAGCAAAAAGTAACAGCTCTATTCAAACTGCTACACTTCCCCTCTCTGGCTGTCCCCTGCAGAGCACAATGAACCTTGTTTCAGTATAGGCTGAGAATCACAGACAAAATTTGATTTCATTATTACATTTCATTTGTTTTCTTGGCATTGCCCTATTCCTGTCAGGTTCCCCGATAATCCATTTTTCTTTTCATTTTGCTGCTTTTTTTCCCATCCACTTATGTTTATTTAGTGCCCAAAGTGATCTTCTGTTACCAGTCATTCATTTCAAATCTTTCCACTCTATAGAGACTGCAAATGACTTGGAAAAGTCACTTGTGTTTTATTTTTAAAGGTCATTTGCCAATAACAATGCAAAGTCAAATCTGGTTTTATACTTGGAGGAAATCAGCAAAATAGGTCATTTTTTTTCTGCAATAGATGAACTCTACACTTATTTATTTGGATTTCAGCTTTCTCCTTAGACTCCAGCTATTTTCAAGAGCTCCAATGACATTTGGAGTAGTAATCTGGATGGGGAGCCTGATTTTGACCTCTGTATCTTCATTTGCTTTGCTCTGGTTATGAGAGTGGATGCATTCTGACAGGATTGCTTTGAATCAGAATGATCCTACTAATAGTAACCAATGGTTTAATTGATGTCTTGGCATTCTTTGTTGTTTTTGGCAGCAACACACTCCCTACTGCACCATGTCTTATCCAGCACTATTAATATACCAGGTTCAGGAGCACAAACCTGCCACCCATTTAATTTAAAAAAATGTATAAATGACCAATCAATGGAAGTTCTCTATGGTGTGAAATTTCTCTATGGTTATTTGTACAGTCAAACACATACTCTTGTACGTGTCTTGGCTGAGAGAATGGCGGTAAGTCACTGAAAAGAAGGGGAAAGATATTACAATGCCATTATAGATTTTAATGCTAATTTTGAAAGGTTGTTAGTTTCAGCCCTCCCAAGGTCTTCTTTGGGGAATCTTGCAAATTTTTTTCCAACTAGGAAAGGGCCAAACTCTGGAATGTAGCCCACCTCAGTGAAAATTAATTCTGGAATGGCAGAAGAAACAACAGGGTCCTACATACCTAATAGAAATAGATTGCTAAGTAGAATAGTGAAAGTCTACTAATATTCCTACTGAGGACTGGAGAACACATTTGTACCTTATTAAACATCAGGGAATGCACGCAAAGACTCCCTTTATGTCTCTGCTCCTGGAACCATTCATTTTCTCAGGCAGCCTCTTCCCTTTAAAAGACAGGAAATTAACTGCACTAAGCTATGAAAGGAATAAATTTTCAGTACAATGTCTTGATTTGTGCAGATTTCAGTTAGGTTTTCACACATTTAGAATTTTAGTACTCCTTCTGTAAATCTTTCTCTGAGTTTTGTTTGGTTTTGTTTATTGGCCTTTGGAAAGGGTTGGTTATTGTCTGTGCTGTTTTTTCTGGTTCTTTCAGCTCCTTTGAAAAGTGTTTTAGTTTCACTTTTTACACCAAATTCAGCAGCAGCAGCTCTAGTTTTATCAGATGATTTCAGCTTGGTCCCCCTGATATTTCCCTGCTTTTGTATCATCTATTTCTACTTGAGATAAATATCTGTAGCTGTAGTGATAAAAGACTGTTACAGACTGAGTTTGTAGTTCGTGATCTGCTTGGTAATTCTCCATCTTTCTTTCAAGTGGCCACCAGGTGAAGCCTCAGAGATACTGAACATCAGAGAGATTTTACACGGACCTCATGTATTTCACATGTGAAGCAAACCAATCTAAAACCTGGAGTGTCTTTTCTCGTGAGCAGTTGCAGCTAGGGATGCAGGATTGGCTTTTTTTTTTCCCTGGAAATTAGAAAATCAACTGCTCCTGGAAGAACTCAGAGGTTGTGCCAGACCTGCCAGCACTGTGTAGTGAGGTCTCATGAGCACTTCTCACAGTGAGGGCTGCTTTTTATCAAACTCTTTTGTTCTTCCACAAAGACATGTGAGAAAGAATTTGACCAGAACATGCAGAAAGAACTAAGAATGCCTGCTCTCTGTGCACAGGAACATGGACCCATTACACCTTTTAGGTCATATCTCCAAGAAGACAGACATGATGTTAAACCTGGGCCTGGATGAGAGAGGGGAAAGAGCATACCTATTTCAACATCACTTCATCAGAAGTGGAAAATGGTGTTTGGAAGAAAATGCCAAGTGAGCGTGTTGTGGGGTAGTCAGGCATGCAGGGGAGGATGGGAGACATCTGCTGAGTTTTCAGTCTTGGCTCTCTCTCTCCTGACTTGCAGATCCTGGTGGCTGTTCCCCAGTCCTGGAGCAGCAGGGAGCATCATCAGAAAACATGGCACGGAGGCCACATGAGGGCAAGTGTTACTTACGGATGGACACACCCGTGTCAGCCTACAGTATCTGCCCAGACTGCTGTGGCCCAGAAGAGTTATGAGAGAGATAAATTATATAGCTCCATGTCAGTTGTCTTGGAAGTTTTCTTCCCAGCCTGTGCTCAGTCTAGCTGAGATCTGCCTTTGAATTCAGCTGTGGAAGCCCCCATTTCTCTTGAGTTCTTTGCTGATTTGTTCTGCTTGACAATTGTCTTTGGTAATGGGCAAACTTGTGGACAATCTCATGGCAGATTTACCTTCCTGTCTGGCTGCTGTTTTGCATAGATTTATACTTTACAATGTGGAGTGAAGATAATTGCTCATGTTTTGATGTCCTTTTCTTCCTGCATTTTTGAGAGAATAACTCACTTTTACTGTCAAAAATAAAATATATTTGGACAGAAACAGGAATATTTTGTAAAAGAAAAACCAACAGACTTTCAGACTGCCAACATTATTCCTCTCTCTACTGAAATGTCCTGCTGTATTTGTTGCTAGTTCCTGTTGTGGAGAATACTGTCAGAAGTGTTACTTGTTCAAGTACTGCTCTCTAGAAGCAGGTGCTAGGAGGTTGGAGGCCTGACTGATGTATCTGGGCTGAAATAACCCCAGGTAGCTTCTCCTTCCTGTGGTTGGAGATGGGAGAGGGGGAGGCACTGAGGACAAGCAAGGTTCTGTGGTTGCTTTTTGGAGATGGTATGGCATGGATGGAGAGTGCTGGTTCACATCTGTCTTCCTGGGCAACAGAAGGTCACACAGATGAATCAGGCCATGAATCAGGCAAAGAGCTGCTTGTGGGCTTTAGAGATGGACCGCTGATCCCCAGGGTGATGCAGCATCACACTGCAAAAGGAAAAGGTTGAGCTGTTCCCTGCCAACTCTGACCCCACTTGTCTTTTTAGTTGTGTTTTCATTTTCAGGTGGCTTTCTGACATGTCCAACAGAGACTGGCAGTTTCCCTCACAAGGAAGAACACTTTTGCAGAGACAGTTTGAATTTCAGCTCATTCCTTTTTCCCCCTGCTTGTGGGTCAGTGTGGGGTATCTGAGCAGAGAAACTTTGATCAGTAGTAAACTGATCAAAGAAAAAGCATTTTGGGGGCAAGGAAACTATTTGTGGGTTGAATTTAACAAGTGGTCTTGTCAGAGAAAATAGTTTCCTTAAGTGCTGACACACTTCCTTTCTGAGAGAGCCATAAGCAGGTTTCCTATGTCATGTCATGCCATGCAAAATCAGACTGTGTAGCGATTAACTGTAGACAGACTGTAGGAGGGATGATGAGTTTCACTACAACACAACCACACACCTTTTTTTCTGCCCCAGGGTGAAGTTTAAAACAGTTTCAGGAACTTAACATGTTTGGATATTTTTAATGTCAGGTGTGCCTTTGCACAATTGATCCCCAGTGAGCAAGTTCCTCCTAGTGAAGCATTCTGCTTTACACCATCTGCCAACACTGCAGCAGCACCAGATTGTGAGAATGAAGGAATTGAGAAGGTGAACTGAAGCTCCTTTCCCCACTCTGTAGTTCCAGTTTCACAATTCTTCTAATCCTATAACAAACACAGAGGAGCTCAGAGCTCGCTATTTGGAGACTTGTTTGATTTGGCCAGTTTTGTCTATTAGATATATAGGTGCCATGGCCATATGGTGCTCTCACTCATTCACTTCCTGAGCTTTGTTTGTTTGCCCAGGTTGCCTCCCTCAGCTGTTCACCTTAGTCAGAACTCTATATTTTCTAAGATACAGACTACATTAAAAAAGCTGAAACGATTCTTCAACTCTATATTAAGAGTTTATTTTTGAGCTATACATTTATAGTTTATGTTTTTCTAGTGCAAAGACACAACCACCGCAGGGTGGGAGGGTGTCATCAGTAAGAGTAAACCTATAGTTTCTTATTAACAAGCTGGCAAAATTGTAGTGTAGCTGCGTGCTATAAAGAAGTCTACAGCATAGATGTCCTAGAAAACATTATTGCAATTTGCCATCTCGCAAAGTACCAACAGCTGCTATATTTCATTTGGAGCCACTGGCTACTGGAAGAGAAAGTGCATTCACTTCTTGGGGGCAGCTAATTCTCTTGTGTTTGCAGAATCGAATTGTCTCTGCCAACCAAAGAGGAGAGGAGAGAGCAGGGAGCAGTGACCCCTCTGGTAGTTCCTCTGCCAGTCTGTGACTGGGCAGGAAAAAGGAGAGCCTGGGCTGGCTGAAGGGGACAGTGGATGCACCTACTTAGGGGGTGGGAGGTGTACAACTTCATGTGCAGGAACAGGAAGGTGCAGCACTGTCAAATTGCAGCTGCCAGGCTGGCTTTCAGTTGCCAGGAACACCACCGTATCTCACTGCATGTTGCTTCTCTAAATTTAGCCCTGTCAATGCCTCCTGGGTTGGCTCTGGTCTGTGTCTGTAGCTGGGAGTGAGCCAAGGACTAGGGGGCGAACATGGGATGTTGTGGGCCATAGCTCACACTCCTGTTTGGCGCCTCACTGTCAGGGCCAAGGGCTGCTTTTCTCCTTACGTGGAAGGCAGAAGAAACCATTCCCAGAATTAAAAGGATGTGTAGTTTGTTAACTGTGGCGGGCTGAATAAACTCTCCCATTCCTTACTAGAAGGAGTGCAACAAAACTAGTGCTTCAGTAGAGGAATTATGTATTTAACTCTTACACTTTTACTGTCTTTCAGCACATTCCAAACATCAAAATGTCTATAAATAAAGCTATCCTGCTAGCAAGCAGCTTAGGCTGGTGTTAGGAAGAAGAGACTGATAAATTTCTGCTCACAACTGGAAAGAGTCCTCAGCTCCCCTCATGAGCTTCTTTGGAGGCAGCATCACCATATCACTGTATATTTCTCTGATTTATAATTAGGAAGCAGGCTCATAAATGTGAGGATATGAGTCTGGGAAATCCACTGTTCTGTGGTGGAAGGACAAGAACACAGTTATAAGGGATAGAAGGGATTTCCTTCTTTTGTTTTTCAGTGTATTTCATAGGCTTGTGAGATAGACCTACACCTATCCAAAATGTCCCTACTTTCTCACTATAGTGAAAAATTACATTTGTCAGCATGGCTGAGTGTTAGAAAAGTCTATTACTGGAAATGGTGTGCAACTGTGCAGAGATGGTATTTAGTAACATGCACATGAAGCTTTTCTTCCATTAAAATGCTGCTTCAGGCAAGAATGTATTGCTTTATTAGTTTTTTGGAGAGCAGTTTTTCATTCATAATGAGAACACATATCTCAGCCACCGTTATTAGTGCGAACATGCTCTAAAATGAAAACAGAAAGAAGGCAAAACCAGGAAGCTGTCAGGGCAGCGTTAAACAGATTCAGATCTTGACAAGGTGGCTTGTCAAGTCTCATAATAGTTTTTAGGTACCATGGGAGGCACGTGCTGTGCAAGAGTCACTGATAACAGCAAAGTAGTGATCCACATAGCAGTCAAATTGGATAACTCGGTGGTCTTGCTGCTTGCTCCTCCCCAATGTTTCTCTACAGTCCTTGGCTTTTAGGATGCTGTGGACAGAATTATAGGTTGCAGCTTTCTAAAGGCTGGATGCCTGGTTTTCTTCTGCTGACTGAAGAGGAGAGTGATTTTTGCAGAGATTACTTAAAAAGAGGGCTCTTTACTGGAGTGCCTTGTTGGGCCAGCTTTTGTTCTGCAGATGGCAAGTGACTTTCTTGGTGGAGTAGAAGGTAGAATATGAAAGTAAAACAGATCCCTCCTTCAAGCAGTCACTTCGACTGGCAAAAGGACAATTCAATTTAGTTTCTCTTCCTCTCATCATCCCTGTTGCAGTATGCAACCCAGAGCCAATGAATCTTGCAGTTCAGCATCGTCACTCCTCTGCTTAATAGAGTCTGTGGTCATTTGCACCCAGGTACATGCCCCATGAAGAAAGAGCAGCTTAGTACTACTCTGCTTGCTGCGAGAGATAAATAACACAACAGAAACTGGAAATGAGGTGAAATTGCAGGGTATCATCTAGTTTTCTATGAGGAGAGAGTTAGAGACAATAGAGGTTAAACAAATGTGGCAAGGAGTAAAAGGAGTTTCCAGCAATGAAGGATTAGAAACCTCTGCCTCATGAACACACAGAATCTGAAGCACTTTCTTTTTGCAACTGATGGGTGAGCTTGTGTCCTTCCCAATATGCTCTTCAGTTCTTCTCTTTCCTCAGAGTTCAGCCCTGAACAGCCCAATAAGTGCTTTGCAGCCCCACACTGAAAGCAAATCCTCTGAAGCAGGGATTTTGAGGCACCAGGTTGCGGCTTAAATCAGGGACACTGGGGTTTGCATGGCAAGCGGGTACCCAAACAAGAACAGCCAGTATGTCTGTGCAGAACCTGCGGCCCCTCTGCCCTATAGGGAAATATGTACTTACTATTAGAGGTACCAACTTTTAAATTGCCCTTTTGCCATCCTAGAATCTATTACTGGGGGTTCTCCCTGGAGATCTGAACTCAGAGCTCTGAGGATTTGTATTGACTACTCCTAAAATTTCCCCAGTGATCACCTCCCAGTCTGACTGAAAAAGAAAAAAGGTACACAACCACATCAGCCCTGCTCCCCAGCTAACAATGCAACCGTGACCAGGCTGACAAGACCTAGTAGTTGAACGCTTCTTCCTTAAAATCGTCTAGTTTCTGGTTTTGTTTTTGTTTGTTTTCTTTTTCTTTTCTCTGAGATTATGGTATTTATGATACCAAATGAATTTTGAGATCAGGTAAATTGAAAATAGTTAAAATTGTTGAAAAAAAAATAAAAGTAAAAATGCACTTATGAACATAAAAATAAATCCATGAATTACTGTTCTTTTCCCCTGTTTGCATAGTTCACCACTTTTCAGTCTCCTTCTGACATAGAAACTTCTATTAAAATTCCATCCTTGTCAGAAAAGCTAAAGCAGGAAATACTGCTGGATAACATTCACAGGAGCTTTGTAGGCAAAGAGGTAAACCTACACAAATATCTTAAGGCTCAGATGCTTCTTGAATTGAGCTGCAGTCTCTCTGCCCAGCTGTACTTATTCAGTCCTTTCCTGTGTTTAGTGTGGTTGATCAAGTTGCACAAATTTCACACGAGCTGCAGGATAATTGGAGTTTCCACTGCTTGTGTGTGCCATTTCTCCCAAAGTACTGGAGGAACTAGCTCCTGTGCATGATTTTTTCTCCCTGTTGTAGCATGAACTGCTTGACAGATTAATACATGTATTTTCTTATCTGTCAGTTTTTATAGGGTACTCTGTACTCTGGGAGTATTTTTATTGCCTATCATTCTCTTCAGAAAACGAGCGATTATTTGTACTTATTTTTTTACTGCTGTAAGAGTTCAGGCTGGAACTGCCATTTCCTGGGACCATCTCTAAGTGTAAGCAACTTTCACACCAGTATTGACTTGCTCTACCACAATTCTGGGACATTTTCATGAGTGCTATGGTTCACAGGCAGAGATGTCACTCTTCCAAGCTGAGGAGAGAAAAGAAGTGCATTCATTTCATCCATTTTTCAGACTTGGATTTTCATCCAGGTCTAGAAATCGAGCCTTGAGTCTGTCTTGCCCTCTGATATACTGCATCACCCAAAATAATATCTATGTGTCTGCATGAGAAAATTAACTAATTATGTAGGACGTCTGGAAGTGATTAAACACAAGGTTGTTATCTCAAAAGGCAGGAATCACAGGGAGCTTTCCCCAGCTTTTATGTATTTCCAGTTGAAATATTTGTGGCAGCTTGTGTTCTCCAAGGCTTTGTGGAAGATGGTCCTGGACTTCATAAAGTAAAAAGATGTTCTGCTAAAAGGGAAAGAGAAGATACGTGGCATAAGCAGAATCAGGTTTGGAAGAGGATTCAATGCCTTAGAAAAACACTAGGTGTTTACACAATTTCCTCAGAGGATGTCTTGCTCCTTAAGAATTGTCAGAGTTCCATCAGCCTCCAACCTTCTGGTGTGATTCACATCCCATTCCTCCCATTTCCAGCTCCACAAGGCCAGGAGCATCCTTGCATCACATTTTAGTCTGAGATGCATGTAGGAGAGGAGACGCTCCAACCTAGTTTTTAGTTGTTTAGGCTCTTCTGGGATGGATAGGCACTCAGATCTGGGGATGACAGGGCATGGAATAAAGACAGGGAGAAATGGTTGCAGAGATCACCTGTTGATTTTATTACAGAACTGAAACCTGATGAGGAACACACTGGTAAATTACAGGGAGGTATCAAGGTGCTGTATTGACTTAGTGTCTTAGAGAACAACCATCTGTGCAAGAATTGCACAGGGATGGTACAGTTTACAAATGAGAAGACTGAGGAGGAATATGGTAAAAGCCTTATATTCATGAAACAGCTTATCTTTATCTGTAGAAGAGAAATTAATTGTTCTTTGTTAAGGAGAGCTAGGACTGTCTCACAGAGAAGGATACAAGGACCCACTTTGGCACTGGAGTAGCCAAGGGCAGTGCAGAACAGTTTTGACTTCACAGAGAAAAGCACTGAATGTGCTGAAAGCTCTTCAACACCCTCTG
This sequence comes from Formicarius rufipectus, assembly GCA_013399695.1. Lineage (NCBI taxonomy): Eukaryota > Metazoa > Chordata > Aves > Passeriformes > Formicariidae > Formicarius > Formicarius rufipectus. The sequence continues at coordinate 384,421 of VXAU01001558.1, read as the reverse complement.
GCTTTTCTGTGTATGATCTGGCGAGTTATCAAACAAAATTTGAAAAACTTCATGGGAAAAAGAGTGGAAATAGTTCAGGTACTCATGTGGCCATGCTCACCAGCTACTATGATTTGTGGGACTCCAGAGGCACCTGGAGTTTAAAGGAAGGCAGCCTTATTTTCTATCTCCTGGGAAAGTGAGTTGTATGAGAGTGGCTGCTTAATGTGCCCTTCAGGGGGTCAATTACTGAAATCAGATCATTGCATAAGGGTAGCATATGGAGATCCAAGGATGTCTTGGCCAGTGTGAGGGAATGCACTGACTTCAGTGTTCACAAAATCAAATGCCAGGAAAAACAAGTAAGTGATCTGGAGAAAAGCATAATGTTGAGGAGGGGACAAAGGAAAGGAACTGAAGACATGAGAAAACCCAGAAACTCAAGTAAGCTGAATGTTGAGATGCTGGTTTTGGCCTGTTGCAGTTTGTCCACTGCTTCATTTTTAGAGATTTTTTTTCCTAGTCCTGTCTCCGTCTTTATTAATCATTTGTGCTACTAAGACATCTATTATACAAAGAGCTGATTCAGAGCTCAGACCTGCAGTGTTCCTAATGTCTTGATCTTTGGGACAGAAATACACACATCAAATTTAATTCTTCTAGTCAAACCGACACTATCCAGACCACTAGGCTTCAAATATGGCCTGGTGGGGTTTTTTATAATTGGAAAATGAAAGTAAAATGGCTTAATTCCCATCCTTCCTCCCTTAATAAAAAAAAATAAAATTATATATTAATGTATCTGTATCTACAGATGTCCCTCTGTATATAGACACTCTATCATATATTTAGCTACACACTCAAATACACCCAGATATTCCAGCTTAACCCGTCAACATGAATATACAGGAAAAGGGAAATACCAAGACAAAAAGATAAGTGTTATTTTTGTATTTCTTAACGTATTTCTAGGCTAAAAGCAATGCCACAATGTTGGTCTTTTAACAAAAACACAAAGTTGCATCTGGTGCATCATGGAAGACCCCTGTCAGAGTTTGAGAAAAACTTTCATCTGACCAGAAAAAAAAAAAGGGGCTGCTACTGGCAGAAAATCTGGAAAATCCATCCTCTGCATTCCTAGTGCTGCTTCCAATCTGCTACTCAGAGCTCTAGAAAAAGGTAGACCTCTGCTCCTCCATTTTTTGGCTGAGGGATGTGAGCAGGACAGTGGCAAAGGACAGAGAAAACTGATTCAAGGAATTAACACATCAACAGCTCCAGGCATTTGGGAAGCAATCAGTCCACTTAGAAAAAAAGAATCACATAAATGTGTGCTGGAAAACAACACTGGAAAATAATTTACATAGAAAAGAGAAGCTGATATAATTGTTGTAAACAAAGCCAAGTATACAATTAGAGCTACTCAAGGCTTTTATTGTGAGAAAGACAGTTAATCCAACAAAATGCTTGCTCATTTCTTTTTAAAAACAAGCACAAAAAAATTCTATGCCAGAGAAGCAAAACCCACAGAGGAGCTATGTTTTATCTCCGATGAAATTTAGTAAAAGGGTAAAGAGCAAGATTAGTATTTTCTGGAGAACTTTTGTTGGGAAAAAATAACTGAACATCAAATCTTAACATTAGACCTAAGAATAAGGAATAGCAGGGATGGAACAGTTATGCTTTGAAAACAAAGCCTGCACTTTTCTTTTTTTAGGCAATCTAATGAGCTTTGCCCGTGTGGCTGCACCACTGCTCTTCAGTCTTGTGTCCCAAAAGGGCACTGAAGCACTCAGTATCTGAAAAGAAGCTTTATTATTCTGCAGCCAGAGAAATAGCAATGCATCTGCCACAGAAGCCTCACTGTTGGGTCTCCTTCATGTAGATATGGCAAGAGTATCACAAGTTCCTGGGATAAAAGCAACAAACATCCCGGACTATGATGTAAGGGATTGATAAGTAGGTGAGGTTACCTGGGTGGTTTTGCAGAGGAAAACATTGCAGTGAGACCCAGTAGCACATACAGTTTAGGGTGTGGGGAGATGCCTATGCATGCTGAATGGGTGCTTGAGTCTGGTATTTACAATGTCTGACACCAAGCAGGACAGACATATTCCTCTTCCATTAGGAAGCATTATCCTAAATAGAGCCAGCTGCATCAAAGTTAGTCAGGAGAGATGGCTAATGATGCTCACTGCCAGAGAGCCTGCCGTACAACCCGGCTGTGGATGAAGGTCTGTGGTGAGAGAGGCAGCAAGGGGGTGCCCACAATTTCCCATTTAATCACAAGGGAGAAGCCTGGGGAGCACCAGAGAGGCACTGCAGCACTATTCCAAACGGGTGGTTGGTCCCAAGTGCAGTGCAGGATGCCAGGAAATCTCCAAGGACTGCTGCGTCTTTGCCATCAATCTGACTGTCCAGAGGTGGAACCCAGCAGTTCTCCAGATCACCTGTCACACTCAGAGGGCTGACATGGTAGTGGATGCAAAGGAAGAGGGGTTTGGAATTGCATGGGGCTTCTGTGATGCTTCGCAGTAACCAAAGGGAGGAAAAGGCACCAGGGGGTTGAAGGTGATTTGGGGATGAACAAAAATGGGAAAGTAGAGGGGTAAGTGCCAGTCACGTGTAAACAGTTTGCTGGTCAGTACACTCATTCTGGCTGTGCTCTCTACCTGGTCAGCACTGACTTCCTCTCTTCTTAAATGGCTTTCTAACCTTTTCCTGGGGAAGAAACTCTGTTTCCCGTGGGCATTTACATGTATGAAGGTGCAACTGTGGGTAGGTTTGACCATACGTTGGTCAGAGTGTGACTGGAGTGTGAGTGTGCAAGCATGAAACTGTAATTCAAGATCAATCCAAAGCAGCCACTGAACAGGTGACATGGCCTGGGGGGTAAGAGATGAGTGTGAGGGGTGTCTATGTGTCCCTGATGGTCAGCTCTGTGTGTGAGAGCACCTGTGTGTCTCTAGGAGCAAGAATCCAGGGGCTGTGAGACCACGGATGCCCTGGCCAGCTGAGTGTGTGTGATGGTTTGTACCATCTGAATGTGGCTGAATATGGCCCTGGATCTCATCAGCTGAGGAGACCAGGACCTATGGGCAGCTACTGGGGAGACTGGGTGTCTGAGCCCAGACCCTGAGGGGATGCCCCAGGTGGAGATGTGCACCTCGATTTTCACTAAGGGACCTTTATTGTGCTCAGCTACAGCAGGGATTGAGGAGAGGCTGTTGGTGCTGTTTGTGTTGATGAGCACAGAAATGTGCTCTATGTGCATGTACCTATCAGGAAGATGATTTTAGGCTCACTGCAGCTTGGACCTGAGGGCGTGGAGATGCAGCAGCCTCACATTTCTTAGGCTATTGAATCCAGCATGCTGTGTTTTCCTGAACAGTACCAAGATTTTACCTTGGTTGGGGAATCTCTGAAAACTAAGTAGTTCATGCTGAACTTGCTTGAGCTGCTTGAAGTCAGCCCTATTTCTTGGGCTGACACAGGGGTAGGTTAACAAAGTAGAAAGTTTTTAGAGATGGTTGAGGCACCTCTTCTCAATCTTCAGATTCAAGATAATCAGGAGGGTGTCAGATTGCTCATGATTCGTGTTTTATGGAAAACTGAGCAAAGTGTGCTTTGACTCATAGCCAGTGATAATCAAGGCAAGAATTTGTAGGGACTCTGAACTTCATTTTGAAAAGTGAAAAAAACATAAATAAAAAAATTAAGCTTAAGTGCACTGTGGCTTCCTGGGTGACAGCACAATTTCTGACACTTCTTGTCATTTGGATAATGAGAAGGACATTTATACTCACAGCAGGAACACATTCATAGGGTAAGTTTCCTTGATGATCTGTCTGAAAAATGCCTGGTAACTAAGGAAAAGAAATCTTACATGGTTTTTAGCTTTATTTAATTTTATTGGTGCTGGCAGAGAACTTCTGCATGGTGTGCTTGTTGCCTGCGAATCTGTTGTTCATCAAAACTGAAATTTGGTGTGAACATATTTTAGTGGTTCTTTCTCAAGGATGAATATGCCCTGCACATCCCAGACCAGCTAAGACTGCTGAAGCCTTCAGCTCCCTAACAGACTTTGGTGGCACCTGCATTGTCAGGTTGTAACTCTGCCATTGGCAACACAGAGCTGTTGCTTTCTTGAGGGCCTCAGAGAAAATGTAACAAATGCTTTGCCTTCTGCACCATCTGATGACCAGAAACAGCCCTAAAGCCAGATTTTCTTAATATTTGTGACTCCTGAGAGCAGTAGAGCAAGNAAAAAAGAAAAAAAGAAAAGAAGCAAATCTCCAAGTAGGACAGTAGAGAAAGGCAATAGTGAAAAAACATTCAAACAGATTTCCTGTCTCTTCTGGCAAAGAGCAGACATCCTGATAAACAGATAGGATAATCCTTTATCCATTGTGTGCTTCACCTGTGGGTTGTCTCTGACATGTGACTTACCAATAAATACCTACCAGCTGTGTTTGAAGGGACCTCTATATTTCAGAAGGTACAATAACATCCTGCTGAGGTAATCTTCTAGACTATTCAGGGCTGACAGCTGTCTCACTGAACTGTGCCCCTGAGGACCTTTTTGTGCAGGGTTGTCTTAATTGTGAGCCATTGTTTGGTACATACAGCTGCCTGAATTGGATGCCTCTTGAGAGGGAAGATGATAAGATGCTTCTGGAAAAGATAGAGGTTTTTTGAGGCCTCAGCACTGTGATTCCTCTTCACTGCCTATACACAAGTATTGTCCTAGCAGCTCTGAGGGCTCTTGGGCCTTGAAAGGTTTGTGTGCTCTTGGGAAATTGAACAAGAAAACACCTCTGAAAAGTCCTTGAGGGCATTTATTCCAAGCCTTTGTCTGAGCAGCAGGTTGAATGTCACTTTGGTGCATTACTAATACTTGTTTCACACATCTGGAAGACAAATAAATGCATTCCATGGCTGAAGGAAGGGACGTGTCTAATATGCAAACTGTGTAGAAGAAGCTCTGCTATACTGATAAATAAATGTCACCTCTCCCGAAACGGCTGAACAGCCCCATAATACTACCAAAGGTGCCACATAAATGCTGTAAGACAACATATGGCTTTCCTTTGACTTTACCAATGTTTAACTTGATCTCTTCTACCTTATTATTTTGGTTTGATTAATTTACGGAGAAGATTTTTCATTTTCAGACAGTTCCACTTGCAATGATTTTCAGGGCGAAGACTCCTTCTCTGTATAGCCTATGTATTGATGAGGAGAATCTGCCCACACTTTACTGGCCTGAAGTCCTTTGAAAATCTGGCTTATGCTCTACTTTATCCTTGAGTTGTGAGCATTTCCCCCCAAACTTTCTCCAGGTCTCCCTTGCCTGCAGTCGTCTGTGAAGGACTCCTGAATAATTCAACAGTACAAAGTGGCTGTCAGTACTCTTGGCTCAGCACTGTCCAAAGTGGAGCCATGCAGTGCCAGAGGCTCCATCACATCCTCCCCTGTCCCTTCTGGGATACATAAAACTCCTAGACCACTTCTTCCTCCACAAAAAGGCGTACAACTTCTATTAATTTCAGCCTTGTTCTGTATCAAGCCAGCAGTTAACTCCCAATAATCTCAGACAGCAGCCACATTCCCACAGTTGTCAAGGTGATGCCAGAGCTTGCAGTCAGCAGAGGCAACCCTGTGTATTGACATTAGGTATACATCTTTATAGGTGCCTATGCATACTCTGTTGATGAACATATTTCCCTCTAAAACTCACTTTTCTTGTTAAAAAAGGCTCAGAGGACATGCCCTTCTTCATAGAAAATTTCAAACTCTCCATGGGTACCATTAATTTGTCAGTAGGTGATGCATGCAACAGTCCTGGGTCTGTTCTCACAGCAGCCTTGCAGAGTCACTGGGGCAAGATGAAAGCTGAACAGAGGAAGGCAACTTCTCTGCCACACAGGGCTCTGCAAAACACCTTCCTTCTAAAGAATTTCCAGAAAAATGTCCTTTGCTGACAAGCCAAAAGACTGACTCCAGTTTCTGCAGTGCACATCTTACCTTGAGCATGGGCAGATTTCAACATCATGGTGCTGGAAGCTCAGCCTCTGACAGGATTTTATGTACAAGCCCTGTGCTATGCACTGAAACTGTGGATGGCTGCAAAGGTCCTCTGGGAAATATACCTTCACTGTGAAACAACCCACGAGGAAAAGGAACTCCAACCTGCTGTAATGAGCACAAGGGGCTTCTTCCAACACAGCCCTTCATGTGGGCCCTGCCTGGAATCTTGTACTGGTCCTTGCTCACTCATCTGGGAAGGCAGCAGCTGATAACAGCGCACACACACACACAGAGATACATTCATATCCACAAACAGTGTAGCAGCTGTTAATTATCAGCAAAGGAAGAGATTTATACACTACAAACCCCCCACATCTCTGAAAGGAATCTAGATCTACTTAATCTTATCCTTCCTGTAAGAATGACAAAGTGTTTTGTGGGACAGGAAGGCAAATTCCCACGTATATCTCTCCTGAATCCATGAGCTGAATGTTGATCTTCGATTTGTTGGTCATCCCTAAAAATGTGGATTTTACTATGCTGCAAATCTAATTTCTAGTTTCTCTTTCTACCCTGAAATTCGTAGTGTCTGGCTAATGAGCTTAGGCAAGGCTGTCAGGACAGTAGCCACAGCGCAAAAGAGAGTTAAAACTTCAGTTTGCTTCTGGAACAGACTTTTCTGCCTATGGTAAGGGAAAAAGATGCTTGGGTTCATAGCAAATGAGCCTTTCCAAATTAATTTGGCCGGGCATGCGACGGCATCTTCCTGTCACTGCAAAATAAATTCCTCCTGAAAAAAATCCCATTTGATAAACAACTCTTGAAGTGATTTTGTCAGGTCAGAATTTAAAAAAGAAATTTCCTGCCTCCAGCAGGCCAAAGTCAGGGAAAAATAGGGATGGATTCTCTCAGCTACTGGCATCTGGGATTTTTCCATCCTGGGTGCCCTTTGCTCACAGTGTGATGTGCTCCTAAAGCCAGCCACTCTGAGCATGCTTCATGCTCTGCTGCTGCTCTGCTTAACTGAGCAGGAGGCAAAGAAAAGCTGTGTTGTGAGTGAATCCTTAGAGCTGGGTCTCTGCAGTAGCCAAGCAGGGCCCCTGGAAGAGCCACCTCCTTGGAGTCAAGGCAGATATCCTTTGCAAAGACAAGCTCCAGTTTCACCAGACTTGGCCAAGCTTGCCTGCTCCACGGGGAGGTGACATCCCCTCTGTATTCAGCAGGCTGGGTGAATTGACTTGCTCTGTTTGATACAGACTGACAGGCTCTTGCAAGCCGGGGCAGGACCTTTGGGCCATCAGCTGAGGAGTCCCAGATCTGGAAACAGGGCAGGAACCTCCCTGAGGACCAGGAGTTGCTCAGGCTAGTGCAGAGAACCATGATTTTTTTTTCTATGCCCATGGGTGATACAGCCTGGCCAAGCAGGGCTAACATTTGCCTACCTGTAGGATATAGAGTTGCATAGATATGAACAGTGTCTGTGAAGCCTGAGTTGGTAGGCAAGCTTAAACCTCCCTTACGCTCCATTAGGGGTTTTTCTTTTGGCCTCCTGATATCTTTTTCAGTCTGGGATCCCACAGCAAGTGTCTGTGTAAGTGTTGCTCCTGAGTGATTGGTGCAGAACATGAGCCAAGCCTGGATTTTCCACTGGACACTACTGACATCCATGCTACATTCCTTGTCTCACAGCCTGTTGAGAGCTTCCTAAGCTCTGACCTCCCTGCACATATCCCAGATATGTTAACTGCCACTGGAATTTTATTCTCAACCCACTGAGCCTATAAAATAATGGAAATACACCTTTCCAAAATGTCTACACTTGGATTAAGCAGAATTTTTTTTTTTTTTCCCCTTTTTGGATATATCTCTTCAAGTTCATTGGGGTCAGGAGACTGTCCCAATTTGAGAGTTGTGAGGACAGCCTATTTGTCTACTCCTATGACCTCTTGAGGAAGAGGAGACCAATGTGATGCAGGTGTTTCTGTCCTAAAGCAAGGGGCTCCTTACCAATGCCCCAGTCTCTGGATAAATGAAGCTCTCTAGGCTTTGAACTGGAACCTGTTGAATGCTTGTCTGCCTCACACCTCCTGTTCCACTCTCTCTGTTCCACAGAGATCAGACTGTTGGCTGTGCAATGTTTGACAACCCACTAACCAAGCTATAATTTCCCTCCATTTTCCAATAATCTCATGGAATGTGTCATCCCAAAGTATTGTTTGCTAACAACTCACCTGTTACATAGGCTCCATTTCCCTTTGGAATGAAGGCCCATTCACACTCTATGCCATTGTTGAAAGGTTTCCCAAAGCAGATGGCACTACTGCCATCTTTTTCCAGACTGCACCTCTATAGAGGCCCCTTGCAAACTGTTGTCTCATCCTACAGTCTGTCTGTACCTGTCTTTTTCTGCCCTTTCCAAGTCATGGGCATTGTCTTACAGCTTCTGCAGCCAATAAAACCTTGGGGTGAGAGTTGTGAACACACAGGTACCCTTACACAGAGCTTTGCAAGTCTTATTTTGTCCAGATCTCTTAAGTTTCCAGTTTGCCCTTTCAATCCCATTCATCAATTGAAAAGCTTAATTTGGCTGTGCAAGTCTTTGTCTGCTTGGCAAATTAAAGCTGTTCTGTCAAAGATTACTGATGGGTCTTGTAGTTCTCTGTCTTTCTCTCTCAAGCTTCCTTTTTCCATCCCAAATGACATTAAGCATCCTATTCCATTGTTATGTGTACCACTCAAGTTTGTGTTCTGTTGCTGTTCCTCTCTGCCTAAATGTTCCTGAATGTGATGAAGTGGCTCCAAACCAACTTCAGAAATCAAGCTCAATAATCATCCCTTTGACTAACAGTGATACCTCCCAAATACCCATGGAGTACAACTGAACCAACCATAAGAAACAAATTTCAGGGACAGAGACAGAAGGAAAGAAAAAAAGGAGGTAAGAAATGAATGAATGGAGAGAAAGGGAAAGTGTCTGTAATCCCACAGCGAAACAGAGAATCAGATTCTATGAAAACTGGGTGTATTATTAATGAAATAATAAAAATTTAAGGGATTTCTATGCTAATTAATAACTGAGTTAATTCTTATTAAATGGCAAAGTCCATGCTTGTATGACCCAGCACGTTCATGGTGAAAGCAACTCTGCTTTCTTCCGCTCCAGGCTGTGCTAAAAGCGATATGGATTTGTTCCCAGAAGTCACACATAGAAAAAGGAGCTTTCAGTTTCCCTTCATCCAATTTAAGATTTGCAGCATATAGATTTTTTTTTATATAGTTTGTTCTTACAAGTTTTAGAAACTTGTATAGTTTCTAACACTTAGAAATAGCAGTTAACAGTTATTAAACCCCCTTTCTCATGCTTTGCATCAAATTCTTGAAATTCTTCAAATTTTGTTTAATGTTGTTTTCAAGGAAACAGATTTTAGCAAGAACGTCTTGTTTGGGACACACACCTAAAAGGACATAATAAGAGATCATTGTAGTCAAAGCAACCTGGAAGGCCCAGGAACCTTGGAGAATGCCCAAAGAAGGCGCATGATGCTGAAAATGATGATGGTGAAGAAGGAAGGGGTCTTGAGATCTCCAACTAAGTTCCGGGGAGATGTGCCAAAGGGCAGACCTGAGGGAGCTTCTGGGGGTGGACAAGTCTTGAGTTGGATGTATCCATTAGATATGATAATTAATTAGTGTTGTGAATTTGTAGGAGCTCTCTGCTGTGTTGTGCACTTATGCATTTGGTGTATCTTAAAGCACTTTAATTAAAGACCTGCTCTTTATTTTATCTACACTAATATGGCCTTGAAAATCCTTTTCTTCCATTTTAGGCATCAGACTGGCACCCCAGATGGGACTGAGAGACGGGACCTCTGAGCCTCTCTAGGATGGAAAATTATAACCTTATGAGGAATTCCCCACCCTGATCCCTGAAATGCTGTACATTAATCTCAGCAGATGAGAGAGGTGTGGCCCTGATGTGAAGAGTCCTAGCCACATGGCTACATAAAGTTCAGAGAGATCACAGCTGAGAGAGTTTAGTTTGCCTAATGAAAAATTGGTTTTGCTTTCATTTTTAAAAGTGGGGCTGTAGAAGCTTACAGATGTGGGAAGCATCAGGCAGTATGAGTCTGCTCAGCTCACAGGGAGAGTGCAAGAAATGAGCATTTTTTGATTTTGAGGTAGCTAACTAGATATTGCAGTGACCTCAGGAAAGGGGGAGGTCTGCATCACTTGAAATCTTGGATCCCATCTCTTCTGAAGTGACATGCTTCTATTCAGCAAACAGTTGTCAGATTCAATCATATAGCCTTTAGATGGAAAGGAAAAAAATCTTCCTGTTCATTGATTAGCCTTGGAGGTTATTGCAGCCCTATGCTATTTTTTGGTCTATGAGCAACATGTCTATGAGGTTAATATGTTGAAAAAATTTTAGGATTGCTAAGCCTTCAGAGTCTTAGAAAGGCTTGTTGAAGAGAGTACATAATTTTTTTATGGGGAAAACACATATTTTCCATCAAACTAACTAGTGTTCTCAAAAGAAACAGACTCAGCTTGTGGTGCACAGACCCTTCTTCAGAACTGAAAAAAAGGTAGCAACTTTGAAGAGAGGTTCAAGTTGGGAGTGCTTGTTCTGAGGGTACAGTGTGTGATATTTTCTCTAGTGCGGAAAGTGCTTTCACTTGCCTCCAGCTCGTTTGCAACAAAGGGTTTCCTAAGAGTAGTGGTACAGACATGACCATGGGAACAATAATTTGTAAGGTGGGAAAGGAGTGCAAGAGTCTGGACAGGCTGAGTTGATACACACTGGCTTGGCCATCAAAGAAATGAGGAAGAATTTCCTTATTGTGCAGTGACCGTGCACTGGAAAAGATTGCCCAAGGAAGGTGTGGGGTCTCCCTCAGTGGACATACTCAAGATCTGCCTGGACACAATCCTGTGTTATGAGCTCTGGGATGACCCTGCTTGATCAGGGAGATTGGACTAGATGACTCACTGTGGTCACTTCCAACACAACCTATTCTGTGATTTGGGAATTCTGTGAAATAAATTGTAAATTAAACAGGATACTGATCATTGCTTAGATGATTTGAGAGAAATGGTGTGTGGTGGGTTGACCTTGACTGGCTGCCAGATGTCCACCAAGCCACTCTTCAGCAGGATCAGAGGAGAATATAGAACAGAGATGAACTGGATCAAGATAAGGAGACATCAGCTACCAAGAATCATCAAAGCCAAAATAGATTCAACTTGGGGAAAATTGATTTAATTTATTGCCAATTAAGCAGAGTAAGATAATGAGCAATAAGAACAAACGTAAGCACATCTTGTCCCCACCCTTCCCTTCTTCCTGGGCTGAACTTCACTCACAACTTCTTACTTCCAGCCCTGAGCAGTGGGATAGGGAATGGGAGTTATGGCCTGTTCATAACACTTTGTATCTGCTGCTTCTTCCTTCTACTTTTTCTCTGTTCCAGCATGACATGCTCTGCTCCAGAGTAGAACCCATTGCATACAGTCCTTCACATCCTTCTCTAATGCGAGTCCTTCCCAGGGACTGCAGTTCTTCATGAACTGCTCCAGTGGGGGTCATTTCCAGTCCTTCAGAAACAGACTCCTGCAATGTGGGTTTCCAGTGGGGTCCTGCCAAGAGCCTGCTCCAGCATGGGATTCCTGTGTGGTTGCAGCCCCCTCAGGCCACATGCACCCACTCCAGCATGGCATCCTCCATGGGCTGCAAGTGGATATCTGCTCCACCATGTAAAAAGACACAGCTATTCACAGAGTTGCAGTCTCATGGAGGTGATGGTCAGAGGGGACCTGCTTGGGGATTCTCACCAAGTGCTGAATCAGGGCAGGGGTGGTTCTGCTTATGTGAGTTTTGAAATGCTCGCCCTCACTTCATCAATGACTGAGGATGCATCAACATCCTGGGAAGAAGTTTTTCCAATGCCCTACACGTACATTCTGAAGTGCAGCTGTGCCTCTTGCCTTTGTACCTGCCAAGGACACCCTGGCTTTGTTATCTTGGTACTTGCCACTCAAACTATAGGCTGGGATTAGATGTCCCCTTGGCTTCTGCATTTCCAGATTAATCCTGTCCATTGCCCTCCACTGCTTCTTGAATTTCATGTATTCCAGACCTGGATCATTTTGGTGGGAAGCAAATGGACCAGCCGCCTGGGATCTGATGGAATTGTGAAGATGGTGCATGTCATAAGTCCAATATCAATTTTGCAAACCTGATTTTACAGGTTCAGTAACTAGCAGAAAATTTCCAAGGCCTACTGCAGATGTGGAGCAGCCCTTCAATCCCCATGAACAGCAAGGGATTCACTGAGCTCTGGGGAACAGTGTTCCTTGCTATGGGTTCAGATATTAAATACTGGGCATAATGGGACTGGTTCTTCCAGATTTGGGGATCACAGCAGTTGAAGTTGTGCAAGTGGCATCTGGGGTTTAAATTTTACTCTTCAAGAGTGGAATTATTTTGCTTTCCAACATTCTTCGTTAAGCAACCGACGAGTGCTGGTGTGCACCATGACCTCACAAGAATCCTGAAATGAGGGCAGCATTTTTGCTGAAGTGGTGAATCTGCCATACCTCTGATTTCTTTTTTCTTCACCCCAGAGTAGAAGTCAGCAGTAGCAGATAGAGCTGTTCATCTGCATCTTCTCCTCCACTGTTTTTGAAAGGATGACCTATTTTAGTCAATTCTGAGTTTGTTAGCAACAAAGCTTTTGTTTACTGGAACTAGAATGTGTAGAAAAGACCAACTGCTCCTGAAATCCAGAGGCTCCTAATCCTTTTAACACCTCATAATCAGAGTGCACAGGAGGAAGTAGGAAAATCTGGAAAAAAAAATTAGCAAGAAACAATAATGAAGATTTTAAAAATGAAGCTCCGGTAAGCTGCTTAGAGAAGGACATTTAAATCTTCTTTTGAAGTTGAGCATTCACAGATTTATACACTATTACAAAACTAATCAATGTTCTGCAATGTTTAATATCACCTTTTGTCATTATTCATGGCTGCATAGCCTTTCACGTGTTACATTCCGTTATTTTCCTTCATCAAGAACTTTACATCATTTTTATTTATTTTGTGCAGTGCTTTTCTTTCCCTCTTGAGTATTTCAAATTTATTCAGTTTATTATGTTTTATTCACTGACTAGTGAACTTCTTGTTTTCTTTGAGAATCCACTGCATGAAAAAATCCTTTATTCCTTTAACAGTGAGAGTCCAGATGTTTCCAGCTAAACTGAGGCCGTATTTTGCACAAACCTATAAAATCAGGGTATTAAAAGACTCTAATCCTCTCCCCCCAAAGGAATTACATTAGTGTCACAACAATGTAACTAGATTTGGGTTCTATCTCGTTGTCTTCACTCATGTTTTAAGTTCTCAGTCAGATCAGTTGGCCTGGGAAAATATTAGTGGTTAAGGTATTTGTTCTGGCATTTAGGATCAGCTGGAAAGGGTTAGGTATGCAGCTCTCATTTCACTCATATTCTGTAGTAGTGCAGGAAAGAGAGGCAGGACGGGATTCTCTAGAAATGAGATATATGGAATATTTTCACTATCCTTCCAACTATCCCATCTCTCTCCTTCATGTTTTGGGTTAATATACATTGCTTGTATTCTTTAAGTTGACAGATCTCCATGTTAATGTTGTTATATTCTAGAACAAACAACTTGTCTCTGTCTTTCTGCTTTAAAACTTCTCAGACTTTATTATTTTTGGCAGTCAGAATTTGGAATTTGCTACATCACTCTGGCAATAAGCCCAACATGTACATTAAGATACATTTATACCTCAGATTTTCCATCTGCAGCACAAAAATTAACTTCCTGCTGTCTCATGATGATTTCACTCTCGTTTCTGCTCTTACTTTCCCTCTTTCTTTATGCAAACCTTTGCCTCCATGGAGATGCCAGTGAGCAAGATATATATCTATGCACATAAAGATAGATATATATATGCATTAGTCTTAGCTAGTGGCTCAGTTTATACATGTAGCTGTAGAACTGCTGTGTTTGTGTGATTATGCAATCAGCGGTGAGTTAAATATACTCCTGTTTGTGTCCATACCTGAGCCTCATCTTCAAAAGTTCAAAAAACCAGACGCCTTACAGAAGACTCCTAAAATCAATATCTGCTCACATGTTTTCCAGTGCCTGCAGCCACACGCACATTCCTGTGGCTCAGAGCAAGTTGTGTTTGCGGCGTCAGACTGGAAAACCTTCATTTTCTCCTTGGCATGTTCTAAAGTGCAGCAAAAATGTTGCTCCACGAGAGATGACACAGCCTCCAACCATGACTCAGTCAGGTGAGGGGTTACTGACAGGTTGTCACAGGAATTCTCTGCACTGCTCCGATGCAGCCCGTCCATTGTGAAGCTTCCCCATGCTCGGGTTTAGCGAGGTTTCCAAGGACACAGGGCGCATGTGATCCTGCTGCCTGTCAGGCAGCTGCACCTCAGAGCACTTTGGTCTCTTGACCAACCTTAGGAAATTTGACAGTGGTCTCACAGATTCTGAGGTCCTTGAAATTTTGTGAAATGAGGTGAACAGGGACAGAGCAGTCTTTACCATGGTACCAGAAAGCCTGCAGTGTGAGACATCAGGGGAGACACACACTTCGTTTCAGGCACACCTCTAGACAGGACAGGAATTTTTGGAGGAGAAAAGTCTATGGGGAGCCACGTCATTTGTGACATGTAACTAGGCCCTGCCTTCCCCAAATCGGCTGGTAGGGGGGTCATCTGGTCCTAAAAAAGGTTACAGCTTCCCAGGGTGGGCTTGTGGCATCTCCAGTAGGAAATAGTAGTGGTAATTCCGTGGGAGATGGCTGTGACAATCAGGTGTGTGACATAAGTGGGAGCAAACAACTGGGTTCAGCTGTCCAGCTGGGGGCTAGTTCCTTCAGGACATGCCATAATTTCTACTTAATGTAGTTATAGAAAGCTCTTCTTACATATCTCACGTGCAGAGACAGTATCACGTATGCAGCCTCGGAATTTCTGAACAAGCCCCCTGCACTATCCACCTACATTGCCTTTGCCTTTTAGATTCTCACCACCCAGGCCCTCTCCTTCTGCATGGAAAGCTGATCCTGTTTATTATGGATTTAGTGGTCAATGTCCAGTCCAGTAGCCACATGTGGATTCAGTCTTCCCTTTTTTTCTGGGCTTTATTAGGAAGTGGCTTTGTTTTCTTTGGCAGGGAGGGTTCGTATTAATGATCTGAGTTCTGTTCCTTTGATAGAGTCAGCTGTCAACAGCATATGCTACCTCTGCACTCCCTGATATTGTAATTAAGTACATGTTCCCTCCAACAATCACCACTCCTCCTCCGAGTACAGACCTGCTAAATAAAAAAAGCTCTTTGGTTATCCTGGGACAGATGCAGAGGAACAGTGCCAGTTCACTGCCCACTGCGCTTGACCCCAAATGAGGGAGCACACCAGTGCTGATGGAAGAGAGAACTAGGGAGAAATGGAAGAGCTTGGCATGAAGGAAGTGGGGAGTGAACCAAACTTGTGGCAACTGGTGGGAGATGGTGTGAGCTTTGGTGCAGGACTGAGATGACAAGGCTTTCCCTGGTGCTGGATTTTGATCTGGAGGGAGGCACAGTGCAAGAAATCCACCCAGATACGGAGCAAAGATACTGACAGTGTTGCCCTATTTCCAGGGCGCAGCATTTTTGAAATGCTCTTCTCACCAGTGTGACTGTGGAGTGTGTTCCCCAGATGAAGCCATGGACAGGGATGTCGTGGGTAGGGCAGGAAAACAGTCTGGGTACACCCACACTCCCCTTTGTATGCAGATTTAGCTACCAGCCCTGCAGCTGTGCAAAACCAGAATGCCTGCTACTCCTGGGTGTACAGACCAACCACACCAGCTAAACAGCCAAAACACAGATGGAGTCCCTCTGGAATTTCCATCAGATGGGGACAAAACCAAGGGCCTCTCTGTGAAGACACTTTAGGCCTTACTAATTGGCTGTGGGTCATCCCCTTCCCAACTGCCTCTCACTCAAAGAGGGGCTCTACCACAGGGATTCTGCTGTTTTCCTGCATCAGACAGCTTTGTGGCAGGCCTGCAGATGTGGAGAACATTTTCTGTACAGCCACTTCCCAGTGAATTATGGACCAGCCCCAATTCTACTGCAGCTTAGATGAAAAGATGGAAAAAAGCAGAGACCATTCTTCTTCCTTCTGTCTCCTGGGGGCTAAGCCATAAACACACACTCAGCTCATACCTATAATTTATCTCTCTTTATAAGCTAAATGTTCCTTGTAGAAACTCATTTAAAGAAACAACTCTGGTTTCCAGTTTTTTTCCCCCAGATTTTTTTTTATTCTTTCTTATTACAGTATAGATGGTCTAACCACTCTTCTCACTGTTCTGGTTGATTATGTGACTAAAATGCAGTAATACTCATCTCCTATAGTTTCATCTGGTGCCAGTTAAATGCTAAAATAATGTTTTAGTGAATATTTTACTTCTTACAGTTTACTATCTCCTGTAAAATGTACTCTATAGAGATGAGTCATAAACCACTTTTTTCTCCCAGATTTGCTTCTTGCTTGTGACTGGGGGCAGTGGAGGAAATCACGTCTTGCATGGGTTTGGAGAGCATCTCCTCAGACACACATGACTCCTGCAGACTGAAACACCTCATCACTTGTACTCTGCAGGGCTGGTCAGGAGGGAAAATGTGTTTTTACAAAATATCTTCTGGGATGATTGTTGCAAAACCCAAGTGCTTTGCAAATGAAAATATTTGGAAACACAACCTCTCATGGGTCTTCAAGTCTGGACACCTTCACTCCTTCACTCTGCAGACAAGACTCCAGGATGAAGGCATGTATTCATTCTTCTGTCTATTTGGGTACCCATGAGAGCTTCTTTGCTCCAAGAGAGGAGAATGACCACATGAAATAGCTGTGCTAAAGCTTCCACAGAGGCTCCGATGAGCTATTTGCACTGACAGGCTAAGGTTGAGGGTGGTAGTGAAAAAATAAACTTTTCCTGGGAGCAAAGTGTTAGAAAGAAGTGACTGAAACCAAAATGTCAGAAGAAATGCAGGAATTAGGAGAAGAGGGAGCAGATTAGGACTAACACTGTTACCTCCTCCAATTTACCTCACAAAAAATTCACAGGTTTGATTGACACATAAAATTAATGCCCTGTTGTACTTTACAGCAATTTTGAACCACTGTCACAAGAACAGTGCAAAAATACTGCTGACAGGCAGGCTGGGGGAACAAGAAGGAAAAACAGAATCTGAAGAAAACTTTGATTTGTCAAAGTTTTGCTATGATACAGGAAACCAGCCCATACAGTCTCATGAAACTCTGTCTAAGGCCATGACTAAGGAATTTGTTAAGGGTACAGTTTTGAAACACCTGCTTATCTTGAGTGAACTGAGAGAACTGAGAGTTTGCTTCATTTTTGTGCTGGCTGGGAGTTAAAAGTATAAAGGCCAGAGGGAAAGACTGGACGTCCCACTGAATACAGCGAACTGCACCCTGAGCCTTTTAAAACTGATGGAAGGATGTTATGCCTTTTGCCAGTTTGGAATGGACATTGAAAACTTAATCAAGACAAAACTGAAGAAAGACAAAGTCTCTATTTAGCCAGCTAAATAGTACATCATGGGGAGAATTTGAACTGTTTGTTTACGACAAACCTTTGTGCAATTTACCTTCTTTTCTTTCAAGTCCTGTATAGGGGAGGTGAAAAAGAATACTTTCTTAAAGTAAGGTCTCCAAGTATTTCAGTAGTCTTTAAAAGAAGATGTATGGAGAGAATTACATGTACAAATACCTGTCCATATAAATATTCCTCCATGTGCCTGTACATATGGAGACAAACTTGTTTTAATCTCTGAAGAGGGTGGAAAAGTGAGTTGATGCCTACACATTTTTACCTGTCTGCTGCTAATTCATGTGACAAACCCTGCAGTATGGCAGCTGTTCTGGGAAGTGCTACTGTGATAACTTATCATATAACCTCTTGTCCTGGTTCTGGCCAGGACAGGGTTAATGTTTGCAGGAGCCAGGAGGGACATGACCAGGACCCTGAGGATGTTCTATACCACCTCACATCATCTGGGTATGGGGAAAGGGATATGGGAAGTGAGAGGTCAGGATAACGTGGTGTTGTGCATGGTGAGCACTTGTGTGTGAGTCATTCACCATTCCTGTACACTGTTACTGATATTGGTATTGTTATTGTTTTCATATCTCATTGCTTCTTCCAGTAAATTGTTCTTATCTCAGCTCATGATCTTTACCTCTTCTGCCTCCAATTCTTCTCTCCATCCTGCCGTAGGGGAAGGAGGAGGAGGGGGAAGTGAGTGAGCAGTGAATGATTTGGGGGGTTTCAGTGGGAACACTAAATTCTGGAAAGCAGAATACCTGTCATATTAATTTCTGAATACTCAGGCATGTAAATCACTGTCTGTATGATCTGTAAGAGTTATGATTTTTGAGGTTTTTTTCTCCATGATATATTAGATGAGGAAATTCTTGATTCAAATGGAACCAAATCAAGAGACCTCACTGTGGATGCTACTTTTGTTCATGATGGGAAACAGCAAGTAGGCCCATCTGCAGTTGTTTTTAACTCCAGTAGGAGTTTTTCATGCTTTCCCTATATTATTCCTATGTCTGGGCTCACAAAGCCATAGATTTCTTCCTGCTCACAACAAGTTGTACAAGATCCTGGAGGGAATCCAATAGAAAAAGATGTTGATTTATTGTTGGAGCAGCAGTTGGGATGAAGAAAGACAAAAGGGGTAATTGGGAAATTGGATCCTCATCTGCAGGCTGGAGATACAGAAAAATGTGCTCCATTAGCTGTCATTTTCATTTACAGGCCCTTGTCTTTGTGACAGCTTCCAAGCGGAAAATTTTATCCATATGATCACTGGGAAAATGTATCCAACAGAGATAACAAGAACTGAAACTGCCTATTATCTCAAACACTTTATATTCCAGTAGCATTGCATTTCCCTGGTGTATGTGTCCACCTGACACATATATCCTCTCTTTCCAGATATAAGCAAGACACGTGGTGTATACGTGTTCATCTGAAAAACAACACACAAATGAAGATACTTTAGAGAAGTTCTGTGCTGTGCCTCAATTAAAATATTGCTGATGTGCAGCATGCACAGCCAGCATGGGCTGATGAGACTTTGTAGTTGCTGATGTGAATAAAAGGTTGGTCAGTTCCCTCCAGCAGCTTTTCTGCCCCTCTGTCTATCTACTTGCTATATTTAGGTCACACCATTTTAAGTACCACAGATGCCTGTTACCAAACCTGTACTGCAGTGGGGTCCTGGGGTGATCAGATGATTGCTAAAAAGATGTATGATGTCTTAGAAGTGTGCATTAGCTTAAACATTTCCCATTTGGATCACTGTGGCAGCTGACCTCCCTTCATCACTCAGCTACACTCTGGATTCATTGTCAGGGGATCTGCAACCAGCCCTGTGGGTATTTGGCAAGCCGTGGGAATGCAGTGTGGGGCTGGGAGGCTGCATGTAAGGAGAAGATCAGCTGAGGATGTGCTGACCCTTGCCAGATTGTTCCTCAGAAAGCCAGGGGCTGGGTCTGAGGGTCCTGCTGGATGATGCTGTGCCAGTGCTGAGGCATCTGGGGGTTTCAGGGTTTGCTTCAGATGAGTAGAGCAGAGCCAGACCACAGATCTCCAGGGCAGGCTGCAGGAGAGAAGGATCCAGGGGGAAAAAGCTGTCAGCAGGAGGATCTCTGTCCTGGGTTTTGCAGACTTTGAGCTGATTCAAGGGGGGATTTCAGTGTTTCCCTTACCTCTTTTCCCAAGAAACCTCTAAAAAAGAGGGAAAAATGAGAGAGACAGAAGAAACCAAAGGTTTTGACTGGCACCTCCTCCCTTTGCTTCAGACCTTGTAAAGCAACTGACGGCCCTGGCACATCTGGGCTCTTATATTTTCCATCAAGATAAGTGCATTTCATTTATGTCACACTTTTGAATACGCTTGCATGCACAATGAGCTGTGCTGTCTGCCAGGGAAGGAAATGGAATAAAGCAGAGCTGGCCAGGACGTCATAAGGGTTGTTCCAAGACCAAGTAAAGCCTGGCTGCATTTTCAGGTTATTTAATCTCTCTGATGTTTTATATTAAAGGGATAATGATCACAGACAAGAACTATTGACTCTTCTCGGGTAATGATCGGCTGGAGTGTCTTGTAGATCTGGCTGTAAACCAAGATATGACTCCCAGGGGAAGAGGCCCCAAAATTCCTCCCCCATTCCTTTTGTGGTGCTCCAGTATGCTCCAGCCATGCCTTTGATAAACTTACTGCCAGCTGCCAGTCAGAGGCGAGTTCAGGACATTGCAGGCTGCTCTTGAAAAATGCCCATCACTGGGCATGACCATGGAAAAACACTTTGTGTCCCTGCTGTGCCAATGTGGAGAATCCACAGCTCCTTTGAATGGCTGGGGTGATGTGACAGAAACACTTGACCTCAGGCTGTGCTTTGGTTCAGAATGACTAAGGAGCAATAGGTCTCATGCCCTGTGGTGAACCTGCAACCTGGAAAGCTCCTGGGTTATGTAGGAGAGAGTGAATGTGTAAAATGAAGACATCTCTCTTGTCTGTACTATTGACTAGCAGCCAATTACTTTGCTCTATAAATACTCCTATCAGAATGGGCCCAGTCTGAGCTCTCCCTGATGCAGCTGTACTGCATGCCAGGTGACTCTCCCTCTGAGCAGGGAACATCTCAAACTTCCTTGCTGTTAGGGAGAACTGTCTGCACCCTGGGATTGAAGCTGGGCCCAGCATGAGGCCATGGTTGGCAGGACCTGCTAGCCTGGCAGCCTCCTGAGCTTAGCCTTGTTCACTTTTAGGCTGCTATTGTTGCCTGTTTATTGGCACATCATGCTCTTAGACTGGTTAACCATTGGTACCTGACTGAAAGATATGAACAGATTTCCTGGGATGGCTGCAAAAAATCCATCCCTTGTAGTTAATTTCCCTGCTGGCATCCTGGGTACTGATTGAATCCTGCTCCATGGCTCCTCTTCACAATATGTGATTGTGTTTCTCACACCAAAACAGGCACATTATTCATCAAAATGCAACATTAAAAGAAATAAATTACTCAGAACTTTTTCAACCAAATGAGATTTACCCTGTCCTTTTCCCCTGCATTTACTGCAGTGCTAAGCAAAGGCACCCAGTAGCCTAAAGGGGTATTCCAGATATGAATTTCCTAGCTTTGTAATTGCACGCTTTCAATTTTGCAGTGACTCTGAGCTGCTCTTCCAGTAGAAGTCAGAAGGGAGCTCAGGCTGGATGCAAGTATATTGTGCACAGTAATGGAGTGAGTGCAGGATTGAAAGGCTACAGTATTGTTCATGCTAGCAAAGAACATGGCCCTGTCTGAGATGTGTCTGATGCCTTGGACATTGCCCCTCCTTGGGCTGATTTAACACTCACACTAATTTAAGAGGCTAGGTTGGCATGGGCCATCCTGCCTTGGCTGCTGCACAGTGAAATTCTGAGGTCCACAGCTGCAAAAGGACCTTTAAATGCCTTTTATACCAAAGAGCCTTAGCTAAGATCACTTCTAAGAGGGACAGTGAAATGGTCAGAGCAATGGAGCAACCTGAAGGGCTTCAAGAGTGCAAGGGTGTTCAAGATGCTGGGATGACAAAGGAGTACAAAGGGAAAAGAGAGAAAAGGTTGTGCCTTCGATGAAAATGCTGGGTTTGGAAATGGTATGTATTCTGCCTCACAAGGAAATCAGATTTTCTGAAGAAATAGGAGACTTTCTGAAGAAATGGGAGAGGTGTATGGAAAAAGCTAGGATTGTCTTTTTATCTCTTTGTTTTGATCCCGGTTACCCCAAGCATACTGCTTCTTGAGCTTTGGTGAAGCTCTGCTTTTTCACAGGAGAAAATTCTTTGTGGTAGGGCAGCCCTAACTCCCTAGGGAGCAGAAACAGAGCCTCTCAAAACATCAGTTCCAGGGTATATGTTCTTCCCATGTACCTGTTTGCTGCATAATAACAAGGGCACAGAAAGTAGCAAGAGCACAGCAGGCATCCTTTGCTGTTTCTTTTTCCAAAAGTGAAGAGACAGGCAGGCTGGAATAACAGAATCACAGAACATTTAGGGTAGGAAGGGACCTCTGGGTATCATCCAGAGTCCAACCCCCCTGCCAAGGCTGAAGTCACCTGGAGCAAGTTACAGAGGAACGTGTCCGGGTGGATTTTAAATATCTCCTGAGAGGGAGACTGCACAACATCCCTGGGCAACCTATTCCAGTGTTCTGTCACTCTCACTGTAAAGAAGTTCTTCCTCACATTGAGGTGGAACTTCCTGTGTTTTATTTTATGCCATTACTCCTAGCTCTGTCACTGTGCACCACTGAAAAGACTCTGGCACCATCCTCTTGACACCCACCTTCAAGATATGTATATGCATTAATGAGATCCCCTCTCAGTCTTCTCTAGATTAAATAAGCCCAGCTCTTTCAGTCTCTCCTCATAAGACAGATGCTCCACACCTCTAATCATCTTTGTGGCCTCCACTGGACTCTCTAGTAGCTCCTTGTTGTTCTTGAGCTGTGGAGACCCGAACTGGACACTGCACTCTAATTGTGGCCTCCTTAGGGCAGAGTGGAGAGGATCATCTCTCTCAATATGCTGGCCACACTCTTTCCAATGCACCCCAGGATGTCATTGGCGCTCAGGGTACACTGTTGGCTCATGGTCAACTTGTCATCCACCAAGACTCCCAGGTCCTTCTCTGAAGAGCCACTCTCTAGTAGGCCAGTCCCCAGCCTGAAATGATACGTGGGGTTACTCCTCCCATGATGCAGGACTCTACACTTGCCTTTGTTGAACTTCATTAAGTTTCTCTCCGCCTGACTCTTCAGCCTATCAGTGTCCCACAGAATGGCAGCACAGCCCTCAGGTGTGTGTCTTTCCCCCCAGTTTCACATCCTCAGCAAACTTGCTCAAGGTGTTCTCTATCCCTTCATCCAGCTTGTTGATAAACAAGTTGAATAAGACTGGACCCATTATGGATCCCTGGGGAATCCCACGGACTACAGGCCTCCAACTGGATTCTACTCAGCTGATCATGAACCTCTGAGTTCTGCCATTCAGCCAGTTCTTGATCCACCTCACTGTCCATTCATCTAACTCACATTTCCTGAGCTTATCTATGAAGTCAGTGTCAAAAGCCTTGCTGAAGTCAAGGTAGACAATATTCACTACTCTCCCCTCCTTGGCCCATTCTGCCATGTCATCATAGAGGGGCTATCAGATTGGTCAAAGTTGATTTCCCCTTGACAAGTCCATGCCGACAATTCCAACCACCATGCCTTTCTTTTGTATGCTTGGTGATGACCTCCAGAATGATCTGTTCCATCACCTTTCCAAGGATGGAGGTGAGGTTGACTGGCCAGTAGTTTCCCTGGTCCTTCTTCTTGCCCTTTTTGAAGATGTGAGTAACACTGGCTTTTCTCCAGTCATCAAGCACCTCTCCAGTTCTCCATGATTTTTCAAAGATGATGGGAAGCAGAAGGGAACCTTGCAATAAAACTCTGCAACATTCTGCACTACAGCAACGGAAAACTGAAGCTTGTCTTTGACTTTCACTCCTAAATTGCAGAACCCTGCAGGTCAGAGCCTGAGCTTGGAGGAGAACCTGGGATATGAGAACTCATCTGCTGTGAATTTGGGGTTGTACTTGGGTCTTCCTGCACTCAATTTCCCTTTACTATCTGTGGGTCAGCCCAGCCTCCTTGCCATAAGTCCAGTGCCGTGGGTTTCAGTGCCATTTCCCCTTTCCATTTGTCAGTTCCTTCTCCCTGCAGCCTAGTTCATGTGTGGTCAGTGTCCCTGCTCTTAAGTCCTTTCTGTTTCTTTACCAAAGTCAGACTCACAGCACAGCTGGACCAATTTTAGTACTAGCTCTGAGTAACTAAGAACAAATTAAGGAAGAAAATCAGCTGTGTGTATATGAGATCAGATGTGTCTTCAGGAGAAGACATGGTGTAACCTTTAATAAAAAATCTCTACTTGGAAAGCATGTTTGCAGCCTAAAAGCTGCAGTGTGACCCAGAGTTCACCATGATGGGACACTACCTTCTTTCTCCAATGCCACTGGGCTAAACCATTAAACAAGGAAATTTCTAGGCTTTCAAGGGCTTGAAGTCTCACTGACTTTGTTTAAGACCCTAAAGAGATCTTTTTTTGCCCAACAAAAACATGAATACTTATTTTTCCACTGATTCAGGGCTTCCTGGAGCTCCTCAGCTGATAGTCTGTGTGATGTCTAATCAGCCCTGCAAGACAAGAAAATATGTTGTCTTTTTGGTCATGAAAGTTCTTCACAACATCCCCTTTCAGCAGCTCAATCACAGTCGAGTCACTTTCTCAGTATCTCAGTACAGCTCTGGGAGGTTTCAGGAGCAAAGACAGCTTCCACCAGCTGATTCAGGTGGTTAAGTAATCATCATTGAGTCTTGGATGTGTTTGATAAGGAAGGTCTGGAGGTAAGATCCCACTGATGTCACCATCTAAAACTGTACAGGGTGAGATGAAGCCAATTTCTCTTCATGCCTGTCTTAAACAGTAAAACACAATATGCAGTAAGGCAAAAAGCTCTGTTGTTGCTGTTATTGTTAAAACCAGAGGAGCTGCCCACAACTGGCAAGGGAGATTTTCAAAATATGATCAGAAGTGGCTGTCTGTGCCTCTGTGGGCAGCATACAGTGTAAGGAAATTTTCTTTTTCTCCTCCCTGAGGTGATTTCTTTGGGAAGAAAGCAGTCAGCAATTGTAGTATTAAAGAGATCGGCTTTAGATCTCTGAGTAGAGATGAAAGGGGAGCATTTATTGTCTGCAAGCCACTGCTTCTGGTTTTCTGCAGAATCAGCCAAGTAGCTCTGCACCAGTTACACTTATTTCAATGTCTGCAAGACTTTCTTCTTATGCAATAAGGCTGCACCGTTCCTATTTTCAAAGAAGTGATAAAGTTTCAGGAAGAGCAGCAGACAACATCAAACATATTAGTAGAGGATCTGATGTCTTGTCTTCACGCTTTTCTTGTTTCAGAACAAAAAAGATACTGCAAATTTGAAAAATTCCTAAGGAGATTTATAACATCAAGCCCCACCCCCATCTCATCCCCAAAATATGCAGTAGCTGCTTCTGCCAAGATGATGCCTAAGCTGTAAGATCAGCCTCGTGTGGCTCAAGGGTGCTTTGCAAGGTGGAACACCACAAAGCGTTGGGAAAATGTGATTGTATCTGTTCCATGCTCTTTAGTTTCACTGTAGAGCTGCTGAGCTATTTGCTCTTAGCCAGGTTCCTACAAAGACAAGGATGGAACTTAGGGACTTTGATGATTCCTATTATGAGAGAAAATTGGTGTGTCATGTCTAGTTCTTCCCCTGCAAGAATTTCACAGGGCAAATTAAACCATCAAACTAGACCACAAGGGGATAATGCTGTGCTTTGATATACAAAACAACTACTGTGTCAGAAAGGCATCTTTGTCCACAAAAAGGAGGCTGTTTTGGTATTTCAAGCCCTATGAGAAGTGACTTCCTAGTGGGACATGCTACTTAGACCTATTAATATCTGAATTGGCCATGCAGGGATGCCAAGGCAGTGCTGTCTCACTGCAGGTGGGAGTTAAAAATGCTGACTGGGTCCAGAGAGAGCAGGGGAACAGCTATCAACCCCTTCAACTGCAAGGAGAGAGGGGATTTGTGCAGCTGTATATGGTATAAACAGACACAATCTGAGATGCTCAAGGTAGTGTCTCTGGCTATTTCCCTTTTCTTGGTTTCTCACCATCCTACTACTTAACATCTACATTGTCCTCTAGGCTCTGAAAAACCCACATGGTAAGTTTATATTCAGGTCTATACTGAAAACAGCTCAAAATTAACTTTAAGAACATGTCAAGAGCAGTAGTGAGGTACCCACAGGTGGCAGTTCCCCTTTGGAGCATCACTGCAGAAGGTGGCACTGGGTGTCCTGGTGCAGGATACAAAGGGAGGTGGCTCAGTACCTGCTAGTATCCAGGGTTGAGTCTCAAGGTGAAAAAGGAGCAAGAACTCCAGGCTGCTATTGCAGGCAGTAGTTGGGGGAAGCTGTTGGCAAGGCACAGAAAATTCTTCCAGCTCACACCTTTCAGCTGCCATCAGAACAAAGCCCTAAATCAATATTATCGGTCCCTGGAGCAATTCAGGAGATAAATTAACATAACCTCATAAAAGACAGGCTTTCACATTCATATCAGTCCCTAGAAATTATCCATTGTTGCTTTACTGCAGCAGTAACCAGGAACAGTCTCAGTGTTTCAGGTGCTACTACATACCATGTAACACAAAACAGGGTTTCCCAGCTGCCCCTTAAACCTTTGTTCAGCATCAAACCAGTCTTCATCTCTTTATATTTATAAAAGGGGTAAAACATGCTCTAATATAACTGGCTCTCTCAGAGCGTTATTCATGACACCACACTCAAGGAGCTTCTGCAGGAATGGAGATCCCTGTTTGCAGAGCTGAAGGTGAGGATGGAAAAGAGCTGATTGCCAGTAAATGCTCAGGCAGCAATATAGGGTGTAGTCCTTTCCAGGCTTTTGTGCAATATGATGTATATCACATCTGCTGCTGCAGCAGAGTATGTTGTCCTTCCTGTCAAATACACAGCAACCAGCAGAGAGTTTAAACAACCTGCAGAGGTACAGAGTGGGTTGGGGAAAGTATTTTTCTCATTTGTAGCAGAGAAATGAGACCTTTGTCTTCTCAAGAATCTTATTTATGAAAAGGTCAGGAGAAGAAAGGGAGGAGAACAGAAGCACCTCAAGTTTGGGAAGAAAAATCCACTAGATATGACCTATTTTTCTATGCTAGGAAATGCTCTTCATTACTTATCTGTTGCTCTCACTTTTTAGTATGCCTAATACACACTGCTAATTTTGAACAAAGCTCCTCTTGAAAAAGAAGTGATTCCTACGTGCATTGGGTTTTTCAGACTTGAAGGTCTCAGGTGTTTTCATTCTCTTTTAAAATACCTCAAGGTCATGGAGATAGGATGAATAAGCAGGACTGAAACGCATTTTATTGTTCATGGGAGTTCACAGTATGAACAGCAATTTTCTCCATTGGGGCTGGACTATTGTGTTGTGTAATAGTGAATTAAAGGTAGCCCACAGAATGCAAGCAAGATGCTTCTTGCCTGTATTGTCAGGAATTTACAATCATAATCAGCCTGCTGAATTCCTCAAATGGGCTCACTTTTCTATTTTCTCATCTTTCTGATTGTTTTAGGGAGACTTTGATTTTCTTAGACTGGAGTTTGGACTGTGTTTTCATGAAGGGAGGGCAGAGGAAAATCCTGATTTATAACTTTACAACTCAGTAACCTACTCGGCCTGCACATGCAATGCAGGATGTCTGCATGCTGCAAATAGTTTCTCAAGCATCACTATCTCTCTGGTCTGTGCTACCAGGCTGGGCTCTGTGGACCCAGGGCTCTCCTGATACAGCCACAACGTCAGCCACAGTGGGGTGCGCTGTTTTACCACTGTTCCTCAGTTGTTTCTCCATGCTTTTTCTGTTTCCCCAGTCCAACCTGAGAACCTAGAGACCAGGCACAGACCAGAGAAAAGTTTGGAGGAGGAAGAAAGAGATCAGGAGAAGTCAGCTTTTCATGGCATAACACTGTCCTCCTTATCTCACAACCACTGCAGGAGCACAGGGCAGAAGGATGGCACTGGTAGTGCCTCCCTTGTTTGCCTTTTGTTACTGCCTTGCACCTTCCAGGAAGAGTCTTTCCAGTCAGTGCCAAGATGGCAGCAATTAAGAACTTGGACTATTTTGTGCTATAAGCATTAATGGGAAGAACTGCAGCATCTTGTCATCCACCCATCTCCTTCTCAGGTGTTCTCCCACCCTGAACTATCCTCTGAGCAGTCCTTATGGGACATGCTTTAATCAGGTAAAAATTGCAAAGTTTGACCATGGGGTGCAGGAAACTGGGGTAAGATCCCTCACCAAGCCCCTTCAGATAGGAGGGCTGCTGAAGAAGCATGGCCTCCCAGGGAGAAGAGTGTTGCAGTACAGACCTACAAACAGGAGGTCAAATGGGTAAAGGGTCTGCCATCTCTAGCCTGGGGAGGGCATGGAGGGTGTTGTGGATGTGGTGTGTGCCAGCAAGCACACCTGTACTTCAGCCCTGTGGAAGATGAGCCCTCAGCCAACAACAAAACACCACCCTACTCTCATTTCAAGAACCTCTGATTTGTAGAAAAGAGAGATATAGCCGGAGACTGTCATGGACCTTTATTGGACAAAACCAGCCATGGTCAATTTTTCCACGTCTTTCTTCTAAAACCTGATTAAATTTGTGCAGTACAAAGATCCTTTAAAAGGATCTTTCAAAGTGCCAAGAAGAAATATGGAATTCAGTTGAAAGAAAAATGAAACACTGGTGCAAAGCAAGGAACCCAGATCATAAATGGGTTCGAAGGAATCAGCCTTGAATAGCATTCCTTTGGTGGAAAAATGGTGACTGGTTTATTGTTAAAACAGTCCATATTTCTCGTGGGAAGTAACCATGCCTAGTAGTAACACTAACGTAAATAGAAACTCTCTGCAGAAATTGTTTCTGAGAATGCCAACAGTCTTTAAATAGTTGCTGCTCCCTCCAAATAGGCCCCACTGAACTTGTAAACTGATGTAATTCCAGCAATGGGCCTGTGACTTCCCTCTGTAGTCACGTTGCTGATTGAACAGGTGAGAAACAAATAGCATGCAGAGAAGGCAGAGTTACCGAATGTCTCCTTTGCATCGGTCTTCACTGACAAGAACAGCCCTCAAGTATCTTTGATCCAGGAGACCAGGGTAAAGAAATATTGGAAGGAAAACTTTCCCTTGGTCAAGGAGGATTGGGTTACAGAACACCTAGTCAAACTTGTCATCCACAAGCCCATGGGTCCTGATGGGATGCATCCACGAGTACCAAGACCTGGTGCACACAATAGCAAGGTTGCTTATGGTCATATTTGAAAGGTTGTAGTGATCAGGAGAGATGTATGAGGACTGGAAGAAAGCCAGTGTCAGTCCAGTCTTCAAAATGGGCAAAAAGAAGTACCCAGGGAACTACTGGCCAGTTGGTCTCACCCCAATCCCTGGAAAGGTGATGGAGTACCTCATTCTGGAGAGAACCCCTATCCACATGGAGGACAAAAGAGTGACCAGGAGTAGTCAGAGTGGATTTGCAAAAGGTCACAGTTGACCAACCTGATTACCTTCTACAATGAAACAGTTACCTGGATGGATGAGGGGAGACCAGTGGATATTGTCCACCTTGGCTTTAGCAAGGCTGTTGACACTGTCTCCCAGAACATCTTCATAGCAAAACTCAGGAAGTCTGCACTGGATGAGTGGACAGTGGGGGGGCTTGAGAACTGCCAGAATGACAGATCCCTGAGGGCTGTAAGCAGTGGCTCAGGGTCTAACTGGAGGCCTGGACCCAGTGTTGTTTGTTTGTCAATGACTTGGATGGAGGGGGAGATGTTTCCTCAGCAAGTTCACTGGTGACACAAAGCTGGGAGGAGTGACTGATACCCCAGAGTGCTGTGCAGCCCTTCAGAAGGACCTGGACAGGAGTAATCACACACTGGAACAGATTTTCTGGAGAGGTGGTGGAGTCTCTCTTATTGGAGATATTCAAGAACCATCTAGACACAACCATGTGCTGTGTGCTCTGGGATGACCCCGCTTGTGCAAGGAGGCTGGACCAGATGACCTACTGTGGTCCATTTCAACCTTATTCATTCTCTGATTCTGTGACTGTGTGATTCAGATCTAACACAGCAAAGCAAGTAGGGTTCGATTTTGCTTTCACAAAGATGAGAAGCCATGGCCAGGCATTACTGCTACCAGAGAAGATTCAGGAAGATGGAAGAAAGAAGAAGCAAAGATAGACTTTGGGCAGAGATTCCAGCTTCCTACTACTCGAAGATGTTGGGGATATTACCAGAAGTCCACATGTGTTTTGAAAACTCTTTTTTTAATTCTTCTAATCTTTACATAACCTTTCTTTTCATTTTAAGTAAATGCCATTTAAGTTTTCTGAGTGGAATTCATTTCCCTCTTTACAAACAGATTTTATGTCCTTTTTTGTTTGTATGTGCTTCCCCAAATTTGTATCTCATTAACTCAAAAGCCAAAGCACCATTACAACACAACTTGCAACTTAGTTTGTATCCTTAAAAATTAATTAATCTTGTAGAAGTTCCTTTGGATACTGACTCCTCTTTGGGTACTTTCATTAAAATACAGTGTTTTTTAAAATGACACATGGTTATTCACCAGCTGTCTTAAACATACAAAGAATTACAGCATGTATTAGCAATGCTCTTAATGGGTGCTTTCCTTATATTTCCTGCAGAAGTCCTAATTTCCATCTCTGCCTTCTCTTCCACTGTACCCCAGAGTTGAACAGAGTGACTAATTCTGCTCTATGATCCTGCAGAGTGACCCCATGAAGCTGTCAAGAGCCAGAGTAAAATCCCACTGACCCCTCCCAAGGCACTGAAGCTGTTTCCAGGTGGCTCCGGACTGAGGGACAGCAAAGGTGAGCACCAAGGACCATCGCCTGGCTCTGCTGAGATAAGGATCTGGGCTGGACTTGCAGCACAGAAAATTTCCCAAGTGTATCATGAAAGTTGACAATTAATACAGCTAAACTGTTCTCTGCAGGGCATGTGGTGCAGCTGAGGACAAACTGACCTATAAATAAATCATACCTAGATATTACTTTTCATATGAATTTTTAGCCTTCTGGTTTGAATATACTTTCCTCTGCTTTATACCAACAACAGTGTGATGAAGCATTGCATCTGAATTATTTCATTTCACACCTGGCTTCCTCTTTATATTAACATTATTTTATGCATTTAAATTTCAGGGGAAGCTAAACAGAAGGCAGCATAGCAAAGCAAATTTCACAGCCTCGTTTATCAGTGTCACTTAAGGTGATGCTGCCTTTGCTGAGTCAGAAGGCTGCCCATTGATTTACAACTGCCTGCTGTTTGCAGGAAGCTTTCCTCAGTCTAAGGCCTAAAGAGGCTTTTCAACCACCTGCTCTGACTATCCAGAAGTTCAAGCTGTCACATGTTCTTGCACTGTTATGGATGATGTTGATAGATGTCTGCAGCAAGGCCAACAGCATGGCATTCGAGGGACTCAGCTCTGCTGTGCCTGCTAACAACCTTCTGTACAGAGTGTCTAGGCAGCTTTAATTGCTTCTGCTCAAAGTTGGGCAAAGCAAAAATATTTCCTTTCAAGGTCATCTCTAGGATGCTGCTGAGTTTCCAGGCCTGGTGCTAACTAAGATTTGTTCAAAGAAAATATGTATTTAACTTCATCCCGTCCTATTTTGGCTGCCAATTGGCTTTGCTAGAAAAGATAGCACCAGAAAATAGTGCTGTCGAATGACACTTCTGCTCTTAGTTATGTTGGGAACAAGAGTCTGACTTTTCTGGGAAGGCAGCAGCCTGGGTTAGTGAAACCAGGAACACTTTTCTGAGATTTAAGTTTCTTCCTGCCAAAGGTCACTTCTACACAGTTATTCACTTAAAGATATCAATAAGCCAAAACAGAGGTGGATTTGAGCCAGATGCTAAAAACTAACCCCTGCTCATGTGGTTATTGACTGCAGTAGAGAGCCTGTTGATTTACAGGAGGGTAGTAGTTAAAAGGAGATCCAGGTCTTAATGAGATGCTTTAAAACAAGGACTTATATGAAAGTCTCATGAGTTTAAGGTGAGGGTACAGCCTCCAGGCAACTAAGAATATGTGAATAGTTGAAATAAGGTCTGGAATCAGTGGCTTATTAAGGCACTTGCTCATGCTATGCTGGTCTGACTCCACAGGTTTCATTAGTCCCAGGTGGAGTGTATTGCTGGATACCAGCCCATTTAGACAGTCAGTGAAGTCTTAACATGTGCCCCACATCACTCCTTTTCTAGTTTTGCTGCAGTTTTGATAATACTAATATCAGTGGGAAGCTACTCCCATCCTGACTTTGAGGGGAATGGCAGGATGCTGTCAGCATGAAAATCCGATAGGGAAGTGTGCCTGTTGTTGTTTAGCTGAACTGATAAACTGTTAATGGCTGAACTTGGACTGGGCATCTGAATGTGGGACTAAATGGGAACTTGCAAAGAAAGCCATATATATGACATCCAACCAGATCTTGTCAGTCCTGCAACATTATTCATGTTTGCTTCTGTTCTTCACAGTGAAGAAAATGGGGTATTGTACAGAGTCATTGCTCCAAGTAATTTACTGTTTATACAGGTGATTTTTCAAATATTCCGAATTACTGAAATGTTAATTTTCTCTCAATAAAGGGACAGGTCACTTAGGAGTATTTGAAACCATGTAGGCCCTATGTAAGTGTTTTATTACTTACCACTTGCAATCCCTCAAAAGTCCAGGAATCCTTGGGCTTGGATTGAAAACCACTTCCCCAGATAGAGAAGGCGAAGCAAGTTGCTTATGTAACCCAGCTGGGGAGAGGCAAATTTGCTGGAATGAAATTGTCTATTAAGGAAACTGAACCTTATGCAATTTGTCAAATGGTCACATTCTGTTATGGTGATTTCTAAATAAGCTTGCTTCACAGGCCAGAATTTTGTGCTGAACTCTCAGATGTGCTTATTTTTGCTTATTTATGCGAGATTAAATTATTTCTTAGCTCTCTTTTGTCCTGTCATGGATGGGCACTGAAAGCAGTAGTAATGAGGCTGTATTTGTTATCTTGTAGTACATACAATTAATCTCCACCAAGTAAATTGAAAATAGGCTTTATTTAGTTTTTAACATCCTGCATTTTTGAAACAGTGTAGGTGATTTAATAAAAAATGTGATGTGGATGAGCTGCCACACCTGCATTTGTTTTCATGATATATTCAGATTAGGAAATGGACTGTAGGTCTACCTTTTTGGAAGGGCCATTGAATGGCTGCAGCAATGTAAGGAAGCAGACAGTAGAGGCTGTGACTGAATTCTGAGTGCTGTGTTGTACCTGTGAGGTGGAAAAGCACTCACATTGTGTGCTGAAATGGCAGGGAGTGCTTGGACTATTTACCTATATTGCTTTTAACCATGAAGGTGCAACCATTGGATAAGGTTTGGCTCCATCGCATTGAAAAATACAACTAGTGGAGGGCACGTTGTTTCTGGGGTGGGGACAAACTGCTGGAGACCTTGGCAGAAGGCCCTGACCCAGTGCTGACTCTGCACTGGCAGGGCAGGCAGGTTGTTTAGTCACCCACAGACCCTGCAGAACCCAAATTAACGGTGAGAAGACTCCAGAATAAGTATCACCATTGGAACTGTGTTGCAAAATGTGGGATATGTAAAGTTTTCTTAAGAAAAGATGTTCTTTGATGTTTGATCTTTGTATACTTTCAAGACTAATCAACAAGAAGGGAGACAATTCATGAAACAGATCACAGGTAACAAGCAAGCTCTAAGTGACGTCCAGGTGTTAGTAAAACAAATTACTTGTGGGTAGAATTGCCTCCTTAAGGTTTAGGACTGGACATGCTTCGATGATCTCAGACCTAGGGGGAGGTTAACAAAGCATGGGAAGAAGGATGTATCACAGATAGTGGATACAGAAAATTCAGAATATGGGCTGCAAGGACATTTGGCAGAACTCCCAAGATCAGGAAGAAACTAATAAAGCCAACTCAGCAACTGTGCTGAATCAGCTCCAACTGTGTAAAAGGTAACTCTGGCAGGGGTAGATGATGGCCAGCAACTCAGAGACCACTGACCCAAAAAACAACCTCAAAAGAACTCAAAACAAGAGAAGGACTGAGCTTACAGACTACTTAGCATGAGAAGTGAGAGACTCATTAACCAACAGAAGACAGAATACTAATTAATAAGAGAGAACTGGGTAACTTGTAGACAATGAACACTGATTCCCTTGTTTGCTAAAATGTAGAAGTAGTAAAAAGTTTTGCTAGTTGTGCTTGATTGGCAGAATACCAACAAGCACCCAGGCTTGTACAGCCCTGAAAGAATTAATCCATGTCTCTCTCTTGTGTGTAATAATGGGCTTGATCCATTCTGGTAACAAATTCAGTTTTTGTGGACAGCAACGGGAACACAGACTGTGAAGGTACAAAAGCTTGGAGATTCCTTTGTGAGGGGTCCCTCCCTGGATGCACCAGCTGAAGCTGTTACAGTGCCACCACACCACAATTAAATTACTCATTAGAATGAGGAAACTCATCTGATTGAGTGTGGGGTTTGGTAGGAGTCAAATAGGACATCTCTGGGTTCACTGGAGCCTCTGCAAAGGGGCTGTGGTGCCAACAGAGAAAACCTGGGGTCACGCAGACGTGATTCCTAGAGTGGTCCTGAATGATCAGCCAGAAAAGTTTCCTCAACAGCATCCACAGAAAGCTTTACCTGCAGAAAGGTGATGGCCTCCCCACAATATTAGATCAGCTTTCCTTAGGACTTCACCCCTGGACTTAGGTGTTTATGGGGCAGTCTTGGACCAAGTTTGATGGGAGGATGGGCTTGTTGTTGTGTTGAATTCTCTCCTGTGACTTACGTTTCCCATCTCTCCAGCCCCTGGTGTAAAGAGTTGATTCAATCTTGCTCCTCAAGCCACAAGACCTCCCCAGGCATGGCTTGGAAGCAGGAAAGCCTGTGATTAGTGGCAAAGAGCAGATTTAGTGGATATTTGGTCCTACTCTTTTCACTTCTCAAGCAACCTGTCTCAAGCCTTTCTGACAAATTTAGTTTAATCTGCATGAGACCTCCACATATCTGAGGAACTGCAGTGATTCACTTCACAGGGTCAGTATGAAGGATTTTTTTTTCTTATTTTATGTCATAATGATTGCTTGATAAAGTTCAGCTTTGCTAGAAAAACTTTTATTCTTCTTGGCCCGGATCCTAAATTTACTCCTACAATGCTATAGAAATATCCAGTATAGAGGAAAACCAATGGAAATACCTTGGCAACACATTTATAATAAAGAAATAGGTCGCTGTTATATTTTTGCCCAATCTTCCCATGAAATGAATGTCATATTTCCTGAAAACTAAATATAACACTGTGCATTGAATGCTAATGCATGGATTTCTCTAAGTAAAAGTGTCAGAGATAGATCTTCAGGAAGTCTGTAGGGGTTCAACAAGGATTTTAAAGGTAAGTTGTTGAATACATCTAAAATATTGCAGGCCAGTTAAGGAAAGTGGTCAGAAGTAGTTGAGCTGTCCTGTATTTCTGAGGATGTTTTAAAGGGTAAGGAGTCAGAAATATTTATATGGGAACTATCCTGCTTGGGATAGTGTGGAATATACCACTCAAGATAAAATTAATGACTTAACTATCCCTGTGTTTTCCAAAAATGCTCTTGTCAGTAACTTGCTTTGATGCTTCCTGCTTCAGGGACTTACAGGAACGACCAAGATATTATTAACTCTTGAAATAGGAAACCCATTTTTTCCCTACAATTCTCTTGTCCATCTTTGCTCTCTTAATGAGCACTATTCAGCTAAATACAGCAGCAACAGTGCCCACCCCGAGGGATTTAACAACCAGACCATGAGCTAATGTTGCACAGGAGCAGTCCTATGCTAAGTTACGTTAGCTGATGTGTGAAGGAGGTGTTAGGTATGATTGGGCTAGGCTGGGGAGGTACTTGGCTCAGGATAAATTAAAAAGAGAGGCAATTTGAGTTGTCTGCCCCTCTGACAGGAGGTGGGAGTCTGTGACAAGCTCCTATGAGAGGGAACTTCTGCTTTGCTTATGTGACCTGTAGGGACACAGGGTCTGCTCTGTCATTTTGACAGGTGGGTGGAACCCTAGACAAGCTCAGGTTGGGCCCAGCAGCTGTTTCCCTGTGCAGACTGCATGGAGGTCATTCAGCTCAGCCTCGCAGGGCAAGCAAGAGGAGAGAAATTGCCCTGTGGGGCTGAAGACTTGCTTCAACCCTGCTGGACTTGCATGCTCCTCTGAGCTCTTGGTCACCTACTTGTGCTACAGCTAGGGCCCTGGCCAAACAGCTCCTCTGAAGACATCTTCTGCAAGAGCCAGTGTTCCAGTTATCCAAAGAAGGAACTGCACAGACTGTTCTGACTGGGCTCTATAAACCTGTAGTAGCGTAATTCAGAGGCAACCTGCAAAGAAGGGTTGTAAGGAGACCCTGATGCTCAGACAGCTTCTGGCATTTTTGGAAGTTGCCAAGCACATCTTTGAAAACAAAGTTAAGGGAAAAAAACATGAACTCTTGGTAGACTTTAGTAAGCTTGTTACCTACATCATGAGTATCTTTGGTTCAGACACAGAACAAGGATGCCGAGTGAAGGCCAATAAGCCACAGCTTTAAATACAGCAGCACAAAGCCTGATACTGAAATATTGTAGTCCTTTCTTTATTTTACACCCTCTGATGTGTCATATAATTTGAAGGAAATCTGAATCTGGGCAGCTGCTAAATCTACATGTAGTTGACTACAGACGAGCTGCAGAACCTTTCATGAGCCCAGTCATCCTACAGAGACAGTGCTATCAACATCATACTCCCATGTGCGTGCTCGGTTTGTTACTTTGGGCTAGTGAGACTGAGGTCTGTGATGCTTCCAATTACCAAGTATCTAAGCTTGTTGTATATCATCCAGCCAGGCCTCACTAAAATGGCTCTCCTCTGCCTGCCCCCAGACAGCCATAAATAAAAGTAAATTCAGACATGTTCCCTTGCTTTGGGATATGTCCTTGCAAAGATGTAAGATGGTAATATTTTTCCCCCTGAACTCCACTGATTGAATTCTTCAGTCTCAACATTTTTTACAGGTTGGGGCAGATGCAGGGTGAGTAAACAAGCGGTCCTGTTGTATTGGCAGCACAGAGGAAGTTTGATGGGGAAAGTCCTGTCCCTTGGCAGTGGTTGGGTCTCACAGGGAGCTGCAGGACCTTCTTCCAGCAGAAATAGGGCCAGCCCTTCCTGCTGACCTCTAGGAAGCAGAGCTGTGTAGTGTTGTGGGAAGGACAGGTTAGTGCCTGCAAATTACTCAGAGTTGATCCAACAGAGGCTGTGGTTGACCAGCTGCTTTTACAGACAAAAGAGCCAAAACCTGACATATCCCAGTGCTCTTGTTGTCCTTGTTTTATTTTTGTTGTTTTGGTTTTGTGGGTTTTTTTTGGTGTTTGGGGTTTTTTATCACATCACTGAAATTCATCTGGTGCCCAGATGTTTGCCATATACTCAGGTAACAGGAATGGCCAAGGTGCAACATGGACTATGTGGATTAAGGCAAAGCCTTGGCTCCTTCCTGACCAGCATCCCAATGCCTCAGGGAAACTCTCAGTGAGCAGTACTGGAGAGGGCTATCAGCTGCTCCCAAATCTTCTGGAGGTGTCCTAGTACATGCCACATGGTACCAGTGAGGAGCTAGGGCAGTGCAGGATAGTGTTGGAGATGAGTGCTAACAGGATCCCCTCGGTTCAGCTGCAACAAAACAAATCCTTGCTGCCCTTCCCAGGGCAAATCTCTTGAGCCCAGGTGTGCAGAGAAGCACTACCCCTGTACTTCCCCTAAAAACCACCTCCTGCCCCTCTGGTCAATGCCCCATCCTCTCAAGAACCAGCACAAGAACAGTGAAGGCAGGCTGCAGGTAAGACAGGGAAGTGGTGCATGGCAAGCTCTCCAGCAGCTCAGCTGGACTAATGAGCTAGTCCTGTTAGCTCCCTCTTCAGAAAGCTCACATTGGCAAAATTAGCTCTTGAGGAAAAGGGGAACAGCAGTTTTAAGAGTCCTAAGAGACTTTTAAAAGCAAAAGTCGTGTTTGAGCATCGAAAGCTGCAAATGCTTTGTGGTTAATTGAAGGATGTTTCAGTTTGATTTAATTTGTTCATTGCCCTGCTGACCAATTATGTATCTGTGATATGTGTGGGTGCCTTCACATACTTGATTCTAGTTATTGATAAGTAGATGTGACCAGTAATAGTGCCCAGCCTTTACCTGGGCAGGGAGGAGGGACAACAAGTGTTTTTAATCATGAGGCCTTCATTGACTGTGAGTGGGGGATGAGAAGATTATTTTAGAGCTGGGAAAGCAAGCTTCTTGGAGGATTTATCCTGTCAAAGGCCTAGGACTAAAACTCCCTCCTGTCTATAAGCTTCATTTCCAACTTATCAGTTCTGTGAAAGACTACCATAGAGCTGTCATGAAGTCAGGTCATTTTAGGGATCTTTGTGTGTAGATAAGGAATCTTTGTATGACTCTTATCTGAATGTGGTGGTTTGACCTCTGCTGAATGCCAGGTGCCCACCAAAGCCACTCTATTACTCCCTTCCTCAGCCAAACAGGGGAGAGAAAATATGGCAAAAGGCTCACGAGTTCAGATGTGGGCAGGGACAGATCATTCACCAGTTACTATCCAGGCAAAAGAGTCTCATCTTGGGGAAATCAGTTGCATTTCGTACCAATCAAAATCAGAGTAGGATAATGAGAAGAAAAACAAATCCTGAAAATACCTTCCCCCCACCCCTCCCTTCTTCCCGGGTTTAATTTTATTTCTGATTTGCTACCTCCTCCCTGCCAGGAGATGGGGAATGATCAGTTAGTTCATCATATGTTTCTGCTGCTGCTTCCTCCTTAAAAAGAGGAGTCACCTGCTCCAGCAAAGGTCCTCTCCCACAAGAGACAGTCCTCCGTAAGCTTCCTCAATGTGAGACCTTCCCACAGGCTACAGTTCTTCACAAACTGCTCCACTGTGGGGCCCTTCCCACAGGGTCAGTCCTTCAGGAACAGGCTGCTCAGTGTGGGTCCCCCATGGGGTCACAAGTCCTACCAGGAAACCTGCTCCAGTGTGGGCTCCTCTCTCCACAGATCCATAGGTCCCTGCCAGGACCCTGCTCCAGCACAGGCTTCCCATGGGTCACACCCTTCTTTCAGGCAGCCACCTGTGGGGCTCCTCCACAGGCTGCAGGTGGATCTCTGCTCCCCCATGGACCTCCATGGGCTGCAGGGGCTCAGCTGCCTCACCATGGTCTGCAGGGGAATCTCAGCTGTGGTGCCTGGAGCATCTCCTCCCCCTCCTTCTCCAACTGACCTTGGTGGCTGCAGAGTTGTTCCTCTCACATATTCTCACTCCTCTTTTCTCTGGCTGCAATGACTTCTGCTCAAAGACTTTTCTTTTTATTTCCTCCTTAAATATGTTATCCCAGAGGTGTTACTGCCATTCCTGATGGGTTCAGCCTTGGCCAGCAGTGGGTCCGTCTTGGAGCTGGATGGCATTGGCTTTGCTGAACATGGGGGAAGCTTCCTGCAGCTTCTCAGAAAAGCCCCCACTGCAGCCCCCATACAAACCCAGTGCACTGAAACACACCATGTTGGGTGCAGCTGGCACCGGGTCAAACCCAGAATCCAATCTAGGAACTGCAACCCCCACCATGGACCAGAGCAGCTGTGGCGCAGCACAACAGCTTTGTCCATGCACTCCTGCAGAAAGCAGGCTTTGAAAGCACAGGTGTGCTCTGACATCCCCAACCTCTGGGTGACCCCATGAGGGACTTACAGGGAACAGGGGGATAGGAACATTGTAGAAAACAGATACGAATATTTTTTCCTGGTAGCAGAGCAGAGAGCAGAAGACAAAGTGGGCTAGGGCAGCATTTTTGGTTAGTGTAGCTGGTGACTTTTTGCACAGACACAGTTTTAGTGTCTTAGTAGGAGGCTTATAAACCTTAGTTGTTAATAAGACAACCTGACTGCAACAAAAAAACAAAAATGAGAGTTTATTCCTCTTCATCTAAAGTTACAATTCTACTCAGGAATGGCAGAAAAAGCTCTATTCTCCTCCTCTCAATGTTTACATTCTTGCATCTTTATGTTCCACTGTGCAGGTATCTCAAAAGTACGAGAAGAAACTATCTTCACACACAATTATGCATATTTCTAAAACTAATACACTTCATCAAAACTATCTAACAACACAGTTATAGCTAAATATCAATTAAGATATATTTTATAAAATTGGTGAATTCATATAGCACTTATCTATCTTAATTTTAACTTTATTAATAGAACTCTCCACATGTATCATTCCACAGAATATTAACAGACTTCTCCTCTCAGTTCACTGTTAGCCAAGGTCATTTAGCAGATTCCATTGTTATCACTGAGGCCTCTGTCTTGGAAGCTACTTCTGACTCATTGGTCTGAAAACCTGTAAAATGCGTGTTCCAACAGGTTAGAGTCTTTGAAATCGTGTTGAGGAAGTTGGGACCAGCCAAGTCCCCTGCCCTGAGGAAGGCTTGTCCTTGTCACACCTCTCTGCTCACTTCTGTGCAGGTGATTTGATGTTGTGGTGTACCTCCTATCAGACGTAATCTGTGTTGTAATTTAGTTTCCAGTTCTGGCTGCTCCTTTCTCCAATCAGTTTGATGGCAAGTACAGCAGTTGCACGTTCTGTTTCTGGAGTGATTTGGTATGAGCAGAGTTTAAAAAAAATCCAAAGGTGCTAAAGTTAGGCAGCTGTGTATTCCACATACAAAACTATCCTTCTGGGCAGTCTTACAGAATTTGTATAATTTCTTAAGAAGAATTTTGACACTTCACAGTGTGTTGTGTGAGCCTAACGTAGCAGAATGTGTAATACTCGTTCCAGCTGCAGGACACCATGGTGATAAGGAATATTAAGAATTCTTTAAAAAATAAATCCTTGATTAATTAAAAAACAACACTCATCATAAGATCAAGAGTTTAAGTGCTGGAAGGTGATCAAATCTTGTCCTTTGTTGAATTGCCTAGGTAGCCTATTGCTCTACCAATCTTCCAACTTTTCTTACAGGATGGAAAATGTTTTGCAAACTGGAAAGGTTATGGAAGTGGAAATACTGAGGTTCCCGATGTAATTTGGTAGCAAGGACAGATAAAGAAGGAAAAGCAGAAATGAATGCTGTTGAATTTTTGCCTAAGAGTCAGCAAGGCTTGGCCCCTTCCTCAAATTTGCTGCAACTGCAAGAAATAGTTGAAGATGAAAAATGAGGTTTTCAGCCAGGGCCCAAATGCCCCGTGACATTGTGACAGTAAAAATGGGTAAATAGACTTTTTATTAAACATGAAACTGCAACTTAAGAGAAAACAGGAATACTCTGAAAGCTGGACTGAATGTCCTGACAAAGGAATTGCTAATTTTTTATTTCAATCGTATTGTTATTGTTCCCCACAGTAAAATGTACATGTAGGTTTCTCAAGCCATCAGCTGGAGTATGGCTGTGTGGAGCCCCAGACGAACATAGTGAAGGAGACAATGCTAGGGAGGGGGAACTTCTGTGCCTCAGCCACTGCTCTTCCTGGGTCATAGAACCATAGAATGGTTTGGGTTGGGAGAGGCCTTAAAGATCATCTAGTTTCAACTCCCCTGCTGTGGGCTGGGATGCCACCCACTAGATCAGGTTGCTCAAAGTCCCATCCAGCTTGGCCTTGAACATTTCCAGGAATCGGGCATCCACAACTTCTCTGGGCAACCTGTTCCAGCACCTCACCACCCTCTGAATAAGGAATTTCTTTCTAATATCTAATCCAAACCTGCCCTCTTTCAGATTAAACCTGTTACCCTTTGTCCTATTGCTGTGTTCTCTGATAAAGAGTCTCTCCCCATCTTTCCCGTGGGCCCCCTTTAGGAGCTGCAAGTCTTCTATAGTATCTCCCCTGGGCTAAACAACCCCAACTCTCATAGGAGAGGTGGTCCAGCCCTCTGATCATCTTTGTGGCCTCCTCTACACCCACTCAAACAGGTCCATGTTGTGTTTTGTTTTGTTTTTTATGCTGGAGCCTCCCGAGTTGCATGTAGCACTCCAGGTGGGGTCTCATGAGAACAGAGTAGAGGAGGAGAATCACCTCCCTTGACCTGCTGGCCACGCTGCTTTTGATGTGGCCCAGGATGCAATTGTCTTTCTGCATTACTAGCACACATTGTTACCTCATGGCCACTCTTTCATCCATCAGTCCCTCCCAGTTCTTCTCCACAGGGCTGGTTTTAGCCCATTCATTGCCCACACTGTCTGTGACTGGGACTGTCCCAACCTAGGTGCAGGACCTTACACTTTGCTTTGTTGAAGTTCAAGAAATTTGTGTGAGCCCACCTTTCAAGCCTGTGAGGGTCACTGTGGATGGCATCCCTTCCCTCCAGGGTGCCAACAGCACCACACAACACGGTGTCATCTGTAAACTTGCTGAGGGTGCCCTCGATCCCACTGCCCATGTTCCTGAAAAGGGTGTTAAATAATACTGACCTCCGTACAAGTCCCTGAGGAATTTTACTCATCACTGGTCTCCACCAAACATTGAACCATTGACTGCAACTTTTTGCGGGTGGTCATCCAGCCAATTCCTTATCCATTGAGTGGATCACCTGTCGAATCCATGTCTATCCATTTTAGGGACAAAGCTGTTATGCAGAACAGTGTCCAAATGCCTTGCACAAGTCCAGGTAGATGACATCAGCTGCTCTTCCCTTAACCCCCAGTGCTGTAACTCCATGGTCATGGTGAACTGGGCTGTGGCAGCAGTGTGTCTAGAGTCGCAGACCAACACCACAACTATAGGGAACACTGCCTTTCCAGGGTCTCCTCCTTAAGGAGTCTTTGCAATAACTCATCCTTTCCAGCTTTTTTTTTTCTCAGCGTTGAGAAGAAAGGGGTACGTAAGTTCACTGGGGATGAGGATTTCCAAGACTGCTGAGAAGAGCAGAGCTTTCTGAGTGTGTTTTGTGCCCCTCAGATGTGCTACAACACAGTGATAGAGTTCACGGGGTAGGTCTGGAGCTCCTCAGTTAGCAGAACTGTACCAGCTGCTGGTACAGCCACTGGTGTTCTGGGGACCTGAGGATAGGCAGCATTATCAGCTGCATGGTTGGTTTACAATGGACCTGGTATGGGAAGGGCACCAGGGGGAGAGGTGGGAGGTCAGAATTGTTAGCATGACATACATCAGCATTGAGCTTTCTTGACTTCCCAATATCTTTGTTCTGCAGAGGCTTCATCTGGAGGTAGATCCAAAGGATATCCTAGCTCTCTCACCCCATAGTTTAGGAATAGTGTTCCCCAATTTAGTGCTCTCACTGAGAGTTTCCAAACCATGTGGCATTTGCTCACTTTTCCTCTCCCTCTGTGGCAGGATGG
Source organism: Formicarius rufipectus (assembly GCA_013399695.1). Lineage (NCBI taxonomy): Eukaryota > Metazoa > Chordata > Aves > Passeriformes > Formicariidae > Formicarius > Formicarius rufipectus. The sequence continues at coordinate 341,156 of VXAU01001558.1, read as the reverse complement.
AGATGAGAACTGGAGGCGCAAAAAGCAAAGATTACAAAGTTGAGATAAGAACAATTTACTGGAAAACAGCCATGAGATAAGAAAATGAACAGTAACAGCAACAATGCTGACGACAGAGAGTGCAAGAACAATGCACACAGAAATGATTCACAAGAAAACTCCCCCAACAATAGACAAGACAATAGACAGTATGTATGTTTAGGAAACCATTGCCCCAGTTACAGCTAAGGCACAAGGACCTCTGGCCTTCCAGTGGCCAGTGCAAGGAAGGGGGAAGTGTTCTGGCAATTCAGGGAAAAATTTTTTGACTGAGGTTTCTGTGAAAATCTGTAAACTCCCCAAAATCCTTTCTCCTTTGGGAGAACAGAAAAGAAAATATCTTCTTTATGAAAAACTGCAATTTAGCACCTCAGCCAGCTAGAAATGCTTCTAATTAGGGTGATGAGGGAAAACTGTAGAGTAACAATTTGGGGACAATCAACATAGTCATGTTCCATTTCCATGTTCCATGTATGTCCTCTCAACAGGCAACCCAAGCTAAAATGGTTTGAGAGGGTGTTTGGTAAGCCCTCTATTGCAACATCTCTGGGTTTTTTTCCCCATTTTAAAAATATGCCTCTAGAAGCTGAGTATGATGCAGCAGTTCTTGTCTTTGTGTCATGTCTGCACAGCTGTCATTTTGAGTCTGCTTGGCAGGGTGACGAGATTGATGGCAAGGAGAGGTGTGAGTGGGTACTTCACCACTCTCCCAACTTGAATTAATGTACTGACTGTGTTGTGACAGACACTGGGAGAAGGACTGCTGAATCAGGTATCCAGGGGTACCCATGCCAGGACGTTGCCAGAAGCAAGTCTTGTATTTCCTAGCACTGGTCCCGAGGAGATATGAAGTTTAATGGGTTAATGCTAATTAGCATAGCCCCCCAGTTTTAGCAGTACTACGGTTTCCTAAAGAAATAGGGGTTGCACTATCATTGTGTCTGTCTCGTCTTTCTTCTACTCCTATTAATTCTTGACCCTGGTTGACAAACTTGATCAAGCTAATGAATGAGCAGAGTTCCCAGAGTTAATGAATTTCCTACAAATACTGAGAAAATTGTTGCCAAAGAAAGAGTCCTGACTGACTCAGAAGTGTAGTGCATCAGCTGGCAGCTGACCCAAATAAGTATCAAGGTGAGCTGCAGGCTGCACCCTCTCCGACTGGAAGGGGAGATCAGCAGTGAGTCTTGTGAGAAACAGAGAGGATTTGTGAGTACTGCAGTGGAGAAAAGTAGAAAAGTAAAAGTTATGCTGGAATAAGTTCCTCTAATCAGCAAAGTGACTTGTTAAGGAACCAGAAAAGGAAGAATTCCCTATAAAAGTTTGCACCTTTCTGTTGCTGCATTATCCAAATACATTCTAGTCCTGTATGAAAGTGTGTAGCCAGCCTCTATCTTGTGTGACCTGTCCTTTCCTCAAGTATGTCCTTTCCATCTGCTGTCTCAAGCCATGAGGTGAAAAAAGCTGATGTTCACATCAGGTGACCCGGTGGGAGAAAACTGAATCTGTGATAGCAAGTCCAGCAGTCCAGAAACATGATTGTGAACCTTCAACTTGGTGCTTTGCTTTGTTATTTCTGAAGCTTGGCTTGTTCAGGAGCTCTGAGTTGTGCATCCAGCTCAAGTGGAGCTTCTTCTTTGCAACTATCATGTTTGCAACACATGTCCAGTGTCCCCAGAGATAATACAAACACAGTAGAGACTTGGACTTACAGAGGAGTGAACCTGTGCTATCAGTTTTGTTGTGGCTATCCTGGTTATTTCACAGCACATCTAGATTCTGTTAAATGAACATATGCTGAAAGAGAATACCCTGGAAGAAGGATCTGAAAAGGTGGTCTGGCACCTGTCAAAATAACTAAAGTTCTGTTAGGGCAAAGGTACAGACGTTGTTTCAAATGCATGAAGATCATTTTAAAAAACGATATCTGTGAATATCTGCCAGTCACTGTTTATCAGCAGTGAGACAGAGCTTGGATCCACAGGGTTTAAATGGCCACAGGGTCACTAGAAGCTCCAGAGAAGACAGACACACTGCAAACCCCTCTGGGCAAACCCAACAGCTGCTGGGTGCATGGAGTCTTGGCACAGTCATCTTTGCTGTCCCCAATAAATATATGCATGAATATGGCTGAGAAGGATGTTGGGAAGCTGCCCAGAGCTGAACTTGGCCTGGTTGCCCAACATAGGACAGAGGGCAGTGGGTATTTCCCCAGCTGTGAGTGCTCAGGTTCCTGGTACTTCTACCTGGGCAGAGATGAAAGGGACCGTGAAGGCATCATTAGACTCAGGAGAGTCTAACCCCCTCTTCTGGGGGTTCTTTCCCAGCAGGAGAGATCCTCTTGGGAATAGACTGAGTGGCATATGATAACATGGATATGTGCCTGGGTGACCATACGGACTGAAAAGTCACACAGCAAGTGAAAGGGTTGTGGCTGGAAGTGCAAAATTATGCATGAGGCTGTGTGGTAAATCTGCTTCCTTGCTGCTCAAATCCTGGTCACTTCTGTTGCTTCGTTGTTGTTGTGGAATGCAACAGGGATTTTGCCAGCCTTTGGGCACAGTAGAATAGAAGGATGACTCATACCTAAAGCATGATCAGGTTTTGAATTAAAAATTTAAGCCACAGATGGACATTTGGATTTTTTTTTTTTAAAAACAGATCTGTTTCAAAACTGCCTTTGAAGGAAGACTTGTTGAGACATATCCCAAGCTACTCCATGACTATTAATATTAATTGTAATTACCTGGCTCTCACATACCACTTTTGATGGGAGTGAGCTCACCTGATGTGGAGGCTGGCTCAGGGGATGAGGCCATTGCATCTTTAGTTGGTGCAAGTGCCAGTCACCACTGTACCTGGTTTTCATTCCTGTACTAACCCAGCTCATCACTACACAGAGACACTCTTTTGTGAGACTGTCAATCCTCCAAGTAAGGAGATCAGGGAGGGAAAAGATGTATCTTCTCTGCTGCAACAAAACCTGTGTCTAAATCTCCCACATTTTAGGAACTTCAATCTCATCCCCTCATCTCAGAGTATATAGAGGGTTCAGATTTGGTGATGTTTTAGGTGTTTCATGAAGAAATATCAAGAGTTGAGTAAGTCATTCTGACAAAACACTGTCAAAATTTGGTTATTTTATAGTTATGTATTTAGGGAGAAAATGCAGAGAAATTGCAATGCTTAAAATCAGTAGGCAAGACTAACAACAAAGCTATGCAAATTTGGTGAATGCTGAACAGGCATCTTCTATACTGAGTGACTGTAGCAGATCCTCCAAGCACCTTCAGCTCTTGATATCTACATATTATTACAACTACACAGCTTACTTCTGGCAAGTTATTTGTTTTAGCACAGGCACAGTTGAGTCATGGCCTGTAGTTGGTTATAGAAAAGACAAATTTGATGATCTCCTGGTCTGTTCTGGGAGGAAATTCTACAGACAAATATGACTTTTTTCTTCAAGATTTGTTTGCAAATAAAAGAACTTTTAGCATTATTCTCTTCCCTTTCCGTATTTTCATGAAATAATCACCTCTGCCTTTATGAACAATATTAAAATAGGTCTGTTAACATCTACTGTGAATAGCCATCTTTTACAATTGAACCTAAAGAGTACTGAATCTTCAGGTCTGCTTCCTTGGGAAACAAAAGGAACAAATAAAGAGCCGTAGGCATATTGATCAATGGAAGCATTCAACAGCAAATTTCACCATTCAGCTGTTGTTCTGCTTTCTGCCAAAGGAATTTTTATTGTGTAAGTGTGCATAATGTAATGCTGCTGCACATCTTGGAGGCACAAAATTTTGCAGAAGGGAGCAAGTAAAGCAAAACAATAGGCCACACCTTTCTGCAACAAAAGCCACAGACGGTGAGGCCCACTGGAATTTAGGTTATGATGGGTATTGCTGAGGAATATATATGATATGGGACATACTGGAAATTACTGGAAAATTTCCAAAAATTGTGGAATTGTGTTGATGTGTGAACAGGCACATGCTGAAGTCTGTTTGAAAATCTACATCTGATACTGGGTGTTTTCAAATCTCACACTGATAACCTCTGTTTCATTATAGCAGGTGAGGACTTCAAAAGACCTCCAGGTTTAGTTAACAAACCAGTCCTCAAACTAATAGCCAACATACCCAGTCAGCTCAGACCTTCTCTGCTAGAGTGGCTTAGCCCTTCCTCTCAATCAGGTCTACTCAAGCTACTATTCCAGCCAGGCAACATTTAATACATTTGAAAAAAATTTGCCACAGGTACTAAGTAACACACCCACAGCTGGGAATATGTGCACAAAAATGAGGGGTGCTGAGTGGTTGCTTTGCTGCTTATCCTCTGTCTCAGGTACCTCCCATGAATGCATAGGGTGCTATCACTCAGGCTGTCACTTCTAGGTCTAGAATAAACCTGTCCATCCTGGAAACTGCCTGTACTTGGGGTCTTGGGCATGCACTCTTCTACAGGAACAGCACTTCCCCAGGGGAGCTGGAGGTGAGTGATCTCTGGTGATTTGAATAGGTCTTTGCTGTCCCCAGGATCCTGGGGTTTGCAGGGATGAGTGGCACTGCCTGTTTGGGGTCTGTTACCCACGTACCCAGTTTGAAACTCAAACTCCAGAGCACTGCTCATTACTGACACTCCCAGCATGGGTGCTTTTGCTTTGGGGGATTAAGTGAAATGTAATTTCTAGAAATTGAGGGGAGGAGAGTGTTAAATGTCTCTCTAAGACATCAGTAGCTTGAGGCCTGTTGTTACCAGAGTAGTGGGTGTAGTATATGAATATGGGCCCCCAACATGCTTTTGTGCTCAGCTAATCATCACTCTATGCTTGCTCTTAAGACTATTTTTGCATAAGGCCCATAATGTTTAGGCTGATTTTTAAACAAAACGGCTCTGAATGATTGTGGTATTTGTGCCTGAGCAATGGACCCTAATTTGGAAGTTGTAATTGTTGCCTCCCTTCTCTTTCTTTCCTGGAGTGGCCTGGGAAAGGAGGGCCATGCTGGTTCAGGCAAGACACATTTTTTCTTTGTGAGCTTCTCAGTCTGGATGATTTCCTAGTGACTCTCCTTCAGCTCAAAGTTGTTTCTTAGGATAACTAAATTTGCATTGGTGAATCAAAGCAATGAACTCGAGCTGACTCCTTCAACCAGTCTGCACCTTTGATAGGGAGAATTACATTCCAGCTGCCTTATGCAGTGCTTAGAAGTGAGGTATTGTTCTCAAAATAGGTTTACGGAATTAAATACAAAACCAAGGAGCTGAGCAAGGCTGTTTTTCAAAAGATTGTGCTGTCAGAGGTGCAGGAAGCTTTCTTGTTTCACACAGTAAAGCAATCAGGTTTTGTTCTTTTTATGCTCAGTGGTTTGCCTGTACTGTTATCCAATGTTTGCTAATTCTGTTGGGTTATCTTGCTTCATAGTTTATCTCTTGGTGGTGGAGTGCTTGGAAAAGAAGTTAACATCTCCCTAAATGTTCATACAGCCATTGCTAGCCCACATGGCACCTCTTGCTATGCAAAAAATGAGTGATATTTTGAAGAGTATGTCTCGTGTAGGAGGGAGAAAACCCAAGGCCTCTGACAACCTCTGCTGTCGCAGGGAAGTACCTTGCTATTGTCTGAGCATATCCCATGTCCTGCCCTCTATTCAGATGTTGTCTCCCATGTACCTCAATTCTTTGCTCTTTGTGAGAGGTGCCCTTACAACTCTTCTTGGTTTCCTGGCCTGCTTTCCTGCTCTCATTCTGTTGTCTCATTGCTCTTCTGGTGTCTAGTATGGAAAATATTTCTGTTTCTTCTTTCCTGTGTCTTTTAAATGCTTCTCTATTCCTTTTACACCTCTGCCCATGAGTATGCTGGTCATGACCCACCTGGACTTCTGTGCACCTCTCTCTCTCTGTGTCTCTGGCTGCCTGGCCTGGTTTTAGTAGCCAGGGTCAGTTTGTCACTGTGGGGGTGTGTATTCTAAAGCCACTACGCCATTTTGTCCCATGAACTGCTCACAATGGCGCATTAGCAGCTATTGTCTAAGGCACAGCACACCCCTCAGGCTGCAGGCTGGGTGTTTAGGAACTTCTGTGAGATAAGGAAGTTCTCCTGCCTCCACACCCACCTGAGGGGTCATGTCTGTTAATGGGCCATCAGGGGTGCCAAAAATAGGCCATTGTTTATCTCACAGAGTAAATCACCCATTGTTTAAGTCTCCACCCTGGGGGAGGGACTGGGCGGAGCCTAAGTGGATATAAACTGTGGCTTTGGGCCTGGGAGCTCTCTTCAGATCCAGAGGAGGACCAGAGCCTCAATCAGACTGAGACTGCCACCAGATTGCAACCATCACTTTCACCAGCAGGTTCCTTGTTTTCTTTTTACTTTGAACTCAGGGGGGACCACGTGGTGCTCAGCACAGAGTTGGTGAGCTCCACTCTGCTTGTGCCCCACTGTGCTGGGCTGTACATCTGGTGTTTTTTCATGGCACAAACAAATTTTCTTTTCTGTTTCAGTGTATTTTTGTGATCTTTTAATAAACTGTTATCCTGACTTGCAATCCCATTCTGAGTTGGATTCATTTCTCCTACTGGTTTAACTCTAAACCAGCACACTGCCCATCTTCACTTTCAGTCTGTTCCTACTGGCTTTCTCTTATGTGCTTCCAAACTGTTGACTCTTATGCCACACACATTCTCATCCTTTCGCATTTAAAATATGCATACTCCAACTGGCTCTTGCATGGGGCTCCTCCACAAGCATCTCAAAGCTACTTCAGTGAATTCCATCACGCTGCTCCAGTGAAGATCTCAATCACAACAGCTACAGAATTAAAATTTACTTTGGTCTGTGGCTCTTTTGCTTCCTCGTGTTGTAGAAGAAGTTAATAGCCTGCAGAAGGCTGTGTGTTTTGCTACATGCCAGGTATTAATGGAGTATTTAGTGAGTGTTGAGAGACTTGAAGTTCAGAAATTTCTCTGGGGCTACATGGGCTGTCTGAATCATGCAAATGTAAATCAAAATGCTGTCTGCAGGCTGGTTTAACCCTAAACATTACAGAGGCGTATATGCAAACCCAAATGAGATACAAGTAGGGTGTAGTTACAGCATATTATTTAATAAACTAAATAAGCAGATAATAAATGCATTTCAGAGGACTGTGTAGTATGGTTTAGGCAACTGACAGTCCATCAGCTGATGGTAGCTGATGACCATCTATAGGATAGCTATATCAGCTCTAGTAGAGTTTGATCTGCAAGACTTTGCTGCTTCTTAGGTTCCCCAAATGGAAAGAAACATGTAGGACTCCTCCACCATCTCACAGGCTCCAGTTTTAAATTCTCTGAGTTTGGAATTGCTTCTCTGAACTGATTAGTGCTCAAGCACCGTGGAGCTGTGGATTCCCTCTTACCTGGTTAAATTCAGCTCCCAAATTTTTGCCACCCAGCTCTTGGTTGAGCTGAGACCTCTCTCACTCTTCCTCAGTTAGATACAACTCTTCTCTCTTCCTCACAGATATTTTGGCAATGCAAATAACCTGTGTTATCATGGGCTGCAGAATGCAAAAGATTTTACAGAAACCCCATCAAACACACTAATGGCAATTGTAAATTAGGGTCATTACACAGTTCATGGCTGCAGAGACCAGCTGAACATCTCTTGGCACAGTCTGTGCAAAGGTAAGCTACCTAAAATCATGAGCAGCTGCAGAATGATGTGAAAACATGATTTTATCACCTTGTTGATGTATCAGTTCTGGTATTAACTTGGACAGTGTGATGCAGTATTTTGCCACCTCCCGCTGCTGTTACTCATCTTTACTATGAAAACTCAGTTTTCTCCTTTGAAAATACTGCAGCTCACCACCTTGATAATCTTTATTCTGCTGTCTGGAATTATAGCCGACTCAAGGGAAACTGCATTTAAGGGGGGAGTTGAAACAAGTGCATCTACAGAGTTTGATTTTAATTATTGATTTTTCACAGTTTGCTTTTACTTAGAAATGAGTATGTCAAAAAAAAAAGAAGTCAGAGTTTTGCAGAGAGAACTTCTAGGTCTGCTTGTTTGCTTAGAGGAAAGAAGAAACATTTTCATTTCAGATACATACTGCTTTTTCCTTTGGTACCAAAAGAAAGAAGAGCTTTAAGAAGAGTGAGTGTGTTGCTGTTGGGGATGGAGTTGGTATTTTGGTTTTGCTTGTTCACTTTGTTTTTCATATTTGTTGTTCCTGAATTAAAAGGACAACATGCATATTGAAATATGTATTATGAATATGTAGACTATCAAGTCTATACTTGTTCTTCTAAGATAAGGTCACTTGGCTAGTGGGTGAAGGGAAGATGGTGAATGCAGTCTGTCTGGATTTTAGTGAGGTTTTTGTTACTGTCCGTCACAAGATCCTTCTGGACAAGTTGTGCAGTTGTGGGATGAGGAGGTACATGGTGCACTGAGTGAAGAACTGGCTGAAAGGCAGAGCTCAGAAGGTTGTAGTCAATGAGGCTACATCTGGCTGGTGATCAGTCACCAATGGTGCTCCTCAGGGCTTAATTCTTGTACCCATTCTAGTCAATATATTTATCAACAATCAGTATGCAGAAGTTAACTGCACCATTAGCAGGTTTGGTCATAATACCAGCCAGGAGATGCTGTTGCCTCTCATCTGCAAGATGCCTTGCAGAGGGATCTAGGCAGTTTGGAGCATTGGCAAATCATCATTGGCATGAAATTTAACAAGGACAAATGCTGGATTCTACATCTGGTGGAGTAACACTGGACACAAGTAAAAATTAGTAGAAGAGTGGCTGCAGAGCAGCCCTGCAGAAAGGATCTGGGTGTGCTGCTTGGCAACAGGCCCAGTGTGAGTCCAGGCTGCCAAGGGGTCAAACCCCATCCTGGGATGCACCAAACACAGTGGAACCAGCCTGCCAGGGGAGGTGGTTATGCACAGTGCAATTGCTCACCTCTCACTGCCCGATGCCCCAACCATTCTCGAGCAGTGATCAGAGGCTCCCAGTCAACTTCCCCCCAGTTTATATACTGGGCATGACGTTCTGTGGTATGGAAGATCCCTGTGGGCAGTTTGGGTCAGCTGTTCCAGCCATGCTTCCTTGTGGCCTCTTGTGCAGCTCCTCGCTGGCACAGCATGGGATGTTGAAAAGTCCTTGACTTATGGTAAGCACTACTTAGCAACAACCAAAGCATCAGTGTGTGATCAACATGATTCTCATCCTAAATCTTAAACACATCACTGTACCTACTACTTCTGATTCCAGAGCAGTATCCACCCCCTATTCCATAGCATTTGCATCATGCCGAGTCCCACACTTTCCACTACTCCATCACCTTTCCTATTTTTGGCAGATAGATGCAAAGAAATCATCCCTTTAGTCTATGGACTAACCCTGTAAAAGTCCATTGAGTTAATTTAATCCATGACCTTGTCATAACAATCTACTAGGGAAGAAAGATGGTATGTGATGTTTGAGTGTTGCCTGTTGAAGCCTATTCTGATTCCATTACCACTATTCTCATCTGGTCTAATCAAAGTCCATTTTATGTTAATTTGGTGATCAAAGGAGAGTCAGGTGCAGATTCCCAGATCTGTCATGGTGAAAATGGATGCCACGAGGTGCCCAGTGTGGTGATGGGCACACAGCCACCATAGAAGTGTTAATAGAAGTATACAATGAAGTATACATAGAAGTATACAATGTGAGATGACAATTAACATCATATAGTGTAATTCATTGGCTATACTCACCCAAAATCAAATTCACTTGAGGCACAGAGTGGACTTCCCTGTCCTCCTGCATTACCTACCAAGTACACTCAGGCCCTTGAGCGAAATCAATTCCTTGGATAGGTTTGCCTTTGCCTGTGGCATGAATAACCCCATGCTTTTCTCCCCAGCACATTTTTAATATGCACTGCAGGAACTCCTTCCCCTTCTACATTATGTAAGATTTTGACTGGACAGGGCATGCTTGATTGGCAGATCCCCTGGTGTTGACTAAGCCAGTGAGTTTGCTAAATGTGTATCCCAGTGTTTGAGGGTCCCACTACCCCCTGCTCTCACTGTAGTCTCTAACTATCCATTGCATCATTTGATCTTTCAGGAACCTGTAGGGAATGTGATACATCCACTCAGTGCCGTGTTCTTTGGCCCGAGTGTTTATGAGGCTGTTTTGGAAATGAGTCCAATTATCTGAAAAGTCATGGGCTCACCAAACTATAAATAGTTCACTCTCATGTTGACAATCCAAATCCACCTGAGCCACATATTCTTTTCCTAAAAATAAATTAAATCCCTAAGTTTTTTCTTTAATCTGTCTTAATCCTTTGATTACAGTTAAGCAACCTGATTTTTAAGGGAGTTTTTTTACAACTGGGAATGTGTTCCACTCTAATTTTGTGTTCAGGATTATTGCAATTAACTTCTGGAAACTACTGATAACTAATTAACTATCACTTGCCCTTTGGACTTTTTTTTCTTCAAGTTCTCATTCTTAGTTTCCTTCCAGTCACCAACTGAGTCAATTATTTCTATCTTCTGAAATTTGAAGATCAAAGGCCTAATGCTTTCTTTCAATAACATTTTTCAAAAGGAAAAAATTGCTTTTCATGGTGGATTGAAGGCCAGCATTTGGAAAGCACATTAGTGAGGCGCAAAACTGCCTGGCACTTTTTGTTTGCTTTTCCTCCTAACTGGAAGGACTGCCACTCTATGCCCTAAGAGCTTTGTATGGCTCTGTTCCAGGATGGCACCTTGCCTTGGTGGCAACTGTGTGTGTCCTGGGAAAGCAGTTGAGGGGTAGCAAGAAAACTGTCTTGGTATAAGAAAGACAAGGAAGTCTTGTATTCTGCATACAGAAATCTCATCCCACCAGAAACTCTACGTTTACGGTTCTTGACAGAGCCAGACTGCCCTTGGAGATGTATGGCATAAGAACAGTGAGTTTCAGGAAGGGATTTCCCAGTTGGACTTGAGGAGGAGGGAAAATTTCCCCATTGGGACTAATGCAATGCTGAGACAAGCCCAGAGAGATCCCTGCCCACCTAAACCCTGCTGTGATGTGAAATCACCCATGCTTTATAAAGAAGGTCTTTACGTGCATTAATACCTTTTGTGACAAACAAGAAGAACATTGATGTGACAAAGAGCTTCTCAGGTAAAGAGAGGAAGAAGAAGGAGAAGAGGAAAATAAAAAGTAAAATGTGACTTGGTAGTAACAGGTTGTTTAATGATCAATCTTCTCCAGCATGCAGTTATCCACTGAACAGTTTAATACCCCAGTCTATACAAACAATAGACTCAGAACAGTGAAGCAGCAGAGGATTCCTCTGTAGATACAGAAAAAAAATGAGGTTTTAATGGAGTAGAAGCCAGAGCCAAGGACTACAGTGGCTCTGTCTCCTCATGTGAAATTTCTGCAGGGAATCTTTATTCAGGGTGGAGTGTCTCCGCCTGCATTTTTTTCTGATTTTCTCAGTTAAATGGCAAGATGTAAGTTGTATTTGCTTTGTTTTGTTTTGCTTTGCTTTGCTTTTCCCTTTGTCTTATGTGGAAGTAGATTTTTTTTTTCTGCAGGGCAGTAGGAATAATGAAAGTTTCAGTTCATAAAAAGGTATAGGAAAAGACATGGGGAAAAATAATGCTTTGCAGGAGGAGGAGGATCATTGGGGGAGTGAAAGTGACTCAGATGGTGTTAGTGCCTGATGCAAATCCATGGGACTACAGGGCCACTCTGTGTGGAGAGACTGCAGACAGGCAAGCCCTGAATGAGGAAAGTAAGAAATGCAAAGACATCCAGCAAGCAAAGAGACTATCTGGGAGGATATTAATGTAGGAAATGAATCCAGGAGACAAATACAGCCCAGACAGACTATTTACTTATAAGGCATTTTGGAAGGAGAGTTTCTTCCTCATCTGGGACAGCACCCTCCCTCACAGGTGCTTCCAAAACTGCAGCTCCTCCAGCCCAATCCTTGCAACTTCCTTCCTCTAGTGAAAGGCTGGAGTGGAGATGTCCAGTGATTCTTGAAGCAGTGCTTCTGTGAGTGCTCTCTGTCAGACTTATCAGAGGAAAGTATTAAAGGGATTTTGTTCCTGCCCTTGGGGTGTTAAAGCGAATGAGACTGCTCACGGGTGAAAGAAGGTGAGATGCGTTCTAGACAGGAGCGCTGGAAGGGACCACCATCCTTACCTCAGGTGGACACAGAAACCCCAGATCTCCACCTGCTCAGTCATGTTAGGCAGAGGTTTTGGTTTCCTGGAACTTCCCCAGGACCTGCTTGTATCCCAGAGAATGGGAGTGACAGCAAATCAGGTCTATGCCTGCAGAGTAAGAAAGTAAGAGAAGCAAGAAGAGGGACATGTATTGACATCTCCTTCAGACACAATCCCAAGAGTCACTCAACTGTGAAATTTGCCTCTACCTCTTGGTCTGGTCTTGCCCATGAGCTGTCCAGGAGCTCAGGTGAGCGGCACACCAGGACTGTTCCAGATTTTGGGGTTTTTTTACTGTTCAGGTATTTTACCATTTTCTTGGGGAAAGAATTACAGCTGTAGCACGTTTGCCATTTCTTATCTATCCTTATCAGGTTTTTGGTTCAGTTTGAGAATGGTTTGTCCTGCAGCATACAAATGCTTCATGTTGGGAAGGCCACAAGGAAGGCATGTCTGTGTAATTTAACCAAGGGGCCAGGAGGAATGTACTACTCAGAGACGTCTTGCTGGACCACAAAACTCACTTGTTATATGTGGTCCTGCAAAGACTGGCAGTCAAAGCATGAAAGACAGAGGAAGTTGTACCCAGGATGGGCAAACAAGATGGCCTAAAATCTGTAAAGGGGGCTTCAAGACTCCCAGATGCCATCCAGCCCTGGCACGTTTGTGGCAACAGCCTATTTCTGTCTTTGAAGTTGGATGCTCAGACAGTTCTAGTTTTCATAGTTTCTTTCAATGTAGAAGTGGTGCAGCTTGTTGTTTTTTTTTTTAGTTTAAGAGTCTCTTCCTTAGCATGTGTAAATTGCCAAAAGCAATCTAAGAAAAAAGAAACCATTTTTAATTAAGCCACACATGTCTGCAGACCTCTTCTTGTTCCACGTCCAAATTCTGCCTTCTAAATACCACCTGTCTGTACCTACACTGTGTACCATGTCCTGGGGAAGCAGCTACTGCTGAACTGCTGTCCTTGGGCTGTCAGGCAGGGGTGGGTCCTGCTGGTGTACTTCCAAGCCCTTGTTTAAATAGCTGTGTATCTCCATCCTCACCCCTGAGCTTCTTTGTTTATTTAACAATAAACAAAAGGGTGGAATTACCAGGTAAGCTACCCAGAAAAGCGTCTAGTCACTTTTGTGATGTGCTTTACAAAAGCAGCTAAGTCAGGAGAACATCTATTATGGAGCAGACACCTAATCTTTTATGCAGGTTTTCGACGTTTCTACACATCAAGGTGTCTTTTATTCACCAAAGTGCAATACATTTTTTAGGGCAGAAAACTCTATTTAATATATTTCACAATGCATTTGAAGTCCAGCACAGAAGCATTTTCCTCATGCTCAGCCCTGCCTTGTTTTCTCAGGAGAAATGCTTGTGAGGAAGGAGAGCACTCCAAGATCTCCTTTGATATACTGATGAAATCATTGCTGTATTTTGTATTCCAGCAGGCATGCCACAGTGCTTTATTTATATTTTTAATGCAAAGCCATTTTTTATGTATCAAAACTGGCAATGAAATTAATATACAGTATATAAATGTGTTACATAAAAAGAACTCTGGCAGCTGCTTTAGAGAAGTGATTAAAATTTAAAAGGCAGTTTGCCAGTAGAAGAAAACAAAATAAACTCATTATTTACCATGGCTACACCACTAATGGAGTGTGGAAATTATTTTATTAATGTTTTTGGTATTTCAGAGGGCGGTTTGGGGGGGGATTTATTGACAACTACAAAAGATCTGCTTCTTTACTGGAAAGATGATTACTCTGGAAGTTAACGGCACTTTCTATGGTAAACCTAGTTGCTCTGGCAACTGCTCTCCATCCAGAAGATAATATTCAAGAAATAATTCTCTCCCTCTACTTTTGGGCCAACATACTTGTCAGTCAACTCCATTTACTCCTCTAGATGCTTATGGTATTTCTTCTAGAAAGAAATCTGTGCAGAGATGTTGGCCCATCAGGTGACTGAAGCTTTCCAAGAAGGGCACAGCAAAGGCTTTGGCTAACTTCTAAAAAAAAGGTACTTGGACTTTTCAATGTCCAGAAGGTACCAGTATCATAAGCAGTAGAAAAGTAGAAATCTTTTCCAAAGTCCTGCTGAAATAGGCACAGGGATGGGGCACAAAACTGCCCACAGGGCATCTAGATCTATATCTAGACCTGGCACTTCGAAGCCAGACCTTTATAACCCTCACTCATTTGCTTAACAGACTGAAAGCTAGGACTTCTCTGTGCCACTCTTGTAAGGCCATTGGCTGTAAACCCCACTTCCTAAACGCAGGAATTTTACTGAACCCATTAATCTCTGTATTTCATAGACTTTTTAAAACTTCTTGAGCTTTATTTATAATTATTTCTCCAGCACAAGTTTAGTTGACCTAAACTTACCCTTACAAATGAACTGGGCAGCCGAGCATGACGTGCTCTGGGCTGTTGATCTGATAAAGATCATCCGGCTCTTCAAACAGCAGGGAGAAATTGCACCAGGGAGCTGTGCCCACCTGAGGTAGGGGGGTTTTTTTATTTCTAAATTTTTTTTTAACTGACTTAGCACAAAGGAAATAGCAGCGATTTTCTTCTGACAAAGAAACAGCCGTCAGGTTTTGTTAACTGGATAGCAAGGAAATAAAGACTTGAGATGTGCTAATTGGTTGTGTTCAGATGTCTATTGACTGAGCAATTAGGATGTCATAGCAAGAGAATGCTTGTGTAAGATGGTTGCTGGGATGGACTGCTCTGTCCAAACTGCTGCCTAAATTAGGTAAGTGGAAAAGTTGTAAAAGTGGAAGATATTCAGTGCCCTGAAGAGCCCTGCTGCCTGCTAAGTGCATGCATGAATGAGATGTATCTCACTTCATTCCGGCTTGCAGTTTTACTTACTGCAGGAGGTTCTGAGTACAAGAGATAACAAGGCCCTGTAATGTAAGAACAGTTCTTTAATATTGCTAATCAAAGCATATTAGTGATGCCTTCTGCATTTGCAAATGGTTCTTTGTAATAATTTTAGCAGAGCGAACCCCACAGCTATAGCTAGGTCTTTTCAAACTAGTCTGACTGTCAGCAAAGGTATCTCATCATTAAACAGTCCTTGAATCTATTCTAATATTTAGGTTTATTCCTTCAAGGTTTGGAACTACTTTCACTCAGGTTTAACCTTAGCCTAGGCAACTTTCCCTGGCAGGCCTTGAAAGTGCTAAATTCCAGAGGCTGACCTTTCCTTTTTCTAGTAGTTTGGATACAAAATTGTACTAGGGTACAATTGCAGGTACTGCTTCTGAGAAATTTTAAATGGTGCTTTCCTTTTAAATTTAAAGTCATGCAGTGAGCTAAGGAAATAAAAAATACTTAGCCAACTCAATGTAGCACAATGTAGTGAAACAGTGTAATCTGAATGAACAAAGAGGATTCCGACAAAACCTGCTCAGCCCAGCAGCTCCTTGATAGTGCTCTGCTGTAACACACAGGAGAATTTGACAAGCCTTCTGGGCAATTTCATTTGCTCTCCGTTTTAGAAATCCCTGTCCCTGCTCTGTGATGAGACTTGATAGTTTTCCTCTAAGCAACCCATGTTATTTACCAATGTGCCTTTTGTTCATAGGTATGAAATACAGAGGTGCTGTTTCACAGTTGGGGAAGTTGGACTGCAGAGACTTTTTGTGTCTGTGTCCTCAGGTGCCCTTGGTCACCCATTTCCAGTTCATGTAACTTGTCCAGGGTCACAGATGTACCAGTCCCTCCAAGGCTAGCTTTCAACTGCAAAACTAGGAGATGGCAGAGTTATTTTGGACAGTGATTGAATTCTTAGGTACAGCCTAAAGGCCAACAGCTGAAGGACAAGGCCTGACTGTGAGGAAACGCTTGGAGGGAGACCTATTTTCCCTGACCTGTGACCCTGGCCATACCAGCAGAGCCACTTGAAGCTGAGAGACTAAAATATGCTAAATAGGTTTTGTCAGATAGGAATCTCTCTCCAAGCAGAGAGTGAGCTGCTCTAGGCAACTTAACACTATAGAAATAATAAAGCAAGTTTAAACCTGTTTCTATTCTTCTGGCAAGTGCTTTCACACTAATAATGTAAAGGGCAGCAGTATTATGTATTAATGGCCTCCTTTCCATTGTTCTGCGTAACTGCACTTCATTAAAAGGCAACCTTTCTCCTCTCCCTAAATAGTAAACTGTAACAGAAGCTATATAAAAGCACTTCAATATTTTATAGCAGCTATGACTGCCTGCTATCTATAATTACAGTCAATACTTGGGCTGGAGAGAAATTACTTCATTTTCTTAATGTTTCATACATGGAAAAACAATCAGGCTTTTCCTGTATTTCTAATTGGATTGACTGGCTCCAGATGAGTGTTCTTTTCCAAATTATACCAGGCCCTGGAAAAAGTGGCACTGAAGTAAAACCTTCTCACAGTTAAATGCCAGTCCCTGTTGCAGGCTACTTGTGCAAGCCTCCATCCTAAGTCTCATTTAGTTTAGGGACCCCTAGTTCCAAATTCATCAACATTAAACCTTGATTTAATTCTGCCTGGAAAGCAATGAACCTTTGCTTTCAAAGAGAGCAGTGGGAGCTCTCTGTGCTTTAATGAATGCCAGTTGTGTGTTGTGCCACCCCCTGCACTCCTGTGGTCCAGCTGGGAAAGGGAAAGTAGGTGTTTGAGAGCTTGGCAAAAAACACCAAAGAAAGAGATTCAGAGCAACTTTGCTCAGGTAATGAATTACAGGTAGAAGAGAGGAGAGCAAGGAAAAAGCCATGAGTTGCAGGGCTCTCTCTCTTCTGCCATAGGTTATCTTGGTGGTCCTTGGGAAAGGAGTGTTAGAACCATGAGAGCTCAAGCTGCAGCCTTGAGGGAAGTGAGTCCAGCTTGCTCACATGTGTATAGAGGACCAACAGCCAAGTGCTGCAGGACCCTGCCCTTGGAATAGAGATGAGAGATCTCACCAAGATCATGTGCCAGCAGTTTTGCTACTGAAGTTTTGGTACTGAAAGTGAGAAGTGAAGAGCATTTTCTGGTTGATACTGCTTGGACAAAGGGAGTTGAAACAAAGGCACCGTGACCTCTAGCTGTCACACTTTCTTAGTTCCATCTCCAAAATCCCTATCAGAAAGGCAGGTAACATCATTCCCAGGCCCTTTCCAGGCAGTCTGAACAGATCTACTGCTTGGTTTTCCCAAAGAGATTCCCAACCTATTAAAAGCATCACTTATTTTGTCACAAACCAGATCCTTTTGACTGTGTGCTACAGAGAAACTACATCTGCAGACAACTGTCTTTTGCTGATATCCCTCTCATCTCTCTCCTGAAGGCTAACAGACATATGTCTCTGCTTTTGTGCTGAAGTTTGCTTCCAGCTGATGCAGTCCCAGTTTGGGCTGTGAAGTCCGGAGTAGGGAGATATGGATATGGGCACGCTGATACATCAAGCACAATGGCTAAAAATATGGCATCTTCTGCAGCCTGTGGGCTGCCTGGAAGGGTCCAGGACTGGGACCATGTGCCTGAGCATGACAATGCAGAACAGTTTGACCCTTGAACTGAAAAGATGTGCTTGCAAATAGATATTGCGCCAAATTCACAAGATTTGCCTTCAAGAATGACCCCCATTTGTTTGCTCATTGCTATAATTACTATGTGCCTGTGACACTGGTTGTGTTGTCAAATGAGTAGAGATGATTCATACACAGAGGATACTTTAACTGCAAGGATTGCCAAAATACTTAAAGCATTGCTGAATCCTTGCTGTAAGTCTAGATTGGTTAACATGCCTCAACACATTCCAGAGCAGAGATTTCCTTATTGCTCACTGACATGCATGGCAAACTTACACACTCTTGCATTAGTGGTGGTAATTGTAAGCAAAGAAGAGGTGTTGACTTGAGGAAGAAATTATTTCACTGTCTTGCCAGAAGTACTCACCCCAGTAAAGACTATCATCTATTAGCTCTGTGCATATGTGAAACTTGACTGTGGGTCTCTGAACTGTGTGGTCTGTCAGCACTAGGATGCTGGAGGGCTGAATTTTCCATTGTTGAAGAGCTGTGCTCCTTGTTACCAGACCACTTGCAGATTCATGGTGCAATGGCTTGTAGGCAGGGCTGATCTCTGCAATTGCTGTGGTTTTGCCCATGAGGCCTTTTACCATCTCCTTTTCTTGCACAGGAATGCATGGCAGCACCTCAGCATTATTAAAGAGCAGTGCCATCCTGCATACAGCCCCTCCAGATCTCTGCACACAGCAGGTCTGTAACTTAGTGCAGTGGAGGTGGGCACTTGGCTGTGGTTGGGCTGAGGACCATCAGTGGAGCTGCTCCAGGGCTGGCCCCTGAATCCTCTCCATGTGCTGCTCCATGTCCTCCTTTTCAAAAAACACAATGTATATATGTATTTCTTTCGAGGATGACAAAAAACCCCTAACTCTTCACAATTGGTCTTACAATCTCTTCCTGGTATCTGTGATACTCACTGAACATTTGACCCCATACTGTTTACACATCAGTGGCAGTGTGCCAACCACTGAAGCTGGGGCAGGACGCAATGCCAGTGCAAGAGCTGTGTCAAAGTCACTTTGATTTTCAGAAGAGTCTAGATTTCATGCTGAAAGTCTTCCCACTCCCCACCTCCTCATTACAGTTACTGAGTCAAGGAATCAGTTATTTGAAAAACTCTGGGTTTCCTCTGTGGTTTGGCTTGCTGTTGCATGCAGGTTCCCTTTCTCTTTCCTTACTTCATGTAAAATTCCAAGCAAAAGGCAATTTTATGCCCATCTAAAAACACGTCTATGACCCCCTTGCAGAGAAAAGGCCACACCCCTGGGTAAAATGAGCCCTTCTTCAAAATCATTAGAAACATTTGAGAAGAGCATTCAGGTATTAATTTTGAAATAAAGAAAACCCAGAATTTTCTTTCAGTTACTTGAGGAAAAAACCCACTTTGAGCAAGTGTTCCTTTAATATTTTTTTCTTGTACTTGGAAGAGTTTTTATACAAATGTGAAAATTAATTAGGATGCAGAATGTAGGATCTTGTTTATGTGAACATATTTGTTGAAAGTTTATGAGGGCTGAATATTGCAGTAATTGATGTGTGCTTGTATTTCAGTTTCTCACAGATGCCATCTGGTCCTGTTAAGTTGCTCTGTTGTTTTATATCTTGCGTTGTGCTGCTTTATTTTTCTTTCTTATGATTTTGTGCTTACTGTCGTTGGGAGGGGGAGGGAGTGGGAGAGGAGGAAGTGTGGACAAGTTGGAGGAAGGATGAAATATCTGCGAAAGCATGAGCACAGGATCAGTTTTGATTAATTCAGTTTGTGTATGTGCTTTACATTAGGGACTGGCAGCATGTGACTGGAAGGATGGATACATCTCACCCAGACTTTTAAAGAGTAGTCAGCTAATGTTAGGAATGACAGAGAACATCTGCTGAGCTGTTGGTGAAAAATACGCATCTTTTTATCTCCTGAAAAAATAGACGACATTTTCATAGCTGCAAATGACATGTGTGGTGTGGGAATTGAATTCTTTCTGAAAAAGCCATATCTGGACAATGCAACCACTCTGCTGATTGTGGTGCCTGCTCATGCTCATCATCCTTCAGCAAGCTCGCTCCTTGTGGGTAGTGATGTTTCTTCCTTTGGTCCCATGTCCTGGTGTAAAGGAGGAGCAAGCAACTACCTGGGACCTAAATCAAGGGGCTCCAGAGCTGCTATGCCCAAGGGATTATCTTTCCATGCTGAGGGCTTCGTTCCCTTCCTGCTAGCAAAGAATTGTTCTTCATGAGCAGATCTCAGTCCATCAGTGACCTGGCTGCCTGTGGGCAACTCTGCCTTTGTATGTGGTGATCTGGATCCTGTTTTCATGCCACTCTTTGCTGACTGTCCACCATCCTGTCCCTGCTTCCAGCTCGACTGTGCTGTCAGAGTGGGTTTCATCTCTTTGACCACACATTTTCCCCTCTGGCTCCAGGGTCCTCACCAGTGAGTGTTAACTCTGCTTTTGGGCCATCTGTTCTTGTCTCGCTCCACGTGGGCAGCAGCAGATCTACTGCAAAACTGGATTCTGCTCCAAAGGAACACACTTCTCTCCCCATGGTGGCCTCAGGGACAGCTGTCTAGTGTAGGGACAGCCAGGACTAGCCCAGGACTGGCTATGTGCTGAATGGGCAGCCACTACACATGTGCTGGTCGGTTGGCTGGCTGCCATCTCCAAGGGAGTTCTCCAGGTGATTATGACATGCCTTTCTCTCCACGGGGACCTTGTTGAGTGCTTATCTCTGCAGTCTGGCCAATGATTTTTTTACTATGCACATAGGAGATTAATTTTTTTTTTTAAAATGTTTCTGCCATATTGGGCTGATAACAGCTAAAGGACTCTGAGTGATAAGAGGAGGCTGAAATGACTGCACTTACTATACTGTCAGGTGAAGACTAGCATTTTACACAAGGTATAAATAGTTGTGGGTTGCTCACCTGATTATATTGAATGACCTTTTTCCCTATGCCTTTATATTTAAGGTGTAAAATACTTTGGAGAAAGTATTTTCTTTTCAGATGAGAAGAAAAAGGTTTCTCAATCAAGACAAGATGTCGTTAGCAGGCTTGTGCACATAACATAGCAAAATCTTATATTTTCAGAGAGCTGTGTATTTGGAGACACTGAAATTATTTGGTAGAGTTTAAAATCATCTCCTTTTTTTAATGACACTTCTTAGATATTAGAGCCCTTTTACTGCCCACACATTTGTATAATAAGAGAAGTTCAGACTAGAAATGGGCAAAGCTTTGATAGACAAACTCATGTGGAAAAGGTATAATTTCTATTCTTTGCAGAGCTGGTTGGGAATGGTTCAGCCTTTGGTTCAGTCCAAACTGCAGTTGATTTTAAAAACCAATATTTGCCACAGGATATTCCTGTTAAAAAAATAAAATCAAAAATAGTAGAACAGTAGGATAAAGCAATAATATTATTTTCTCTGAGCTGGGCTCATTCACCAAAGAGTATCTCCCATGATATCTTGTCTTGGGTCAGAAGGATGCGATATAGCCCGAACAATCTCTTGGACTTAGGACAAAACTGATTTTTAAAACATTGGAGTGATCTCAAGAGTAGAGGTTTGTTTTTTGGTTAGCTTTGGGGTTTTTTTTCCCTGAGGCAGAAGATCTGGAGGAAATAACTGAAGAGAGAAACAACACTTTCCTCCCATAATTGATGCTGAGTCATTTGTCTGTTGGATGATGAGGCAGAAACTCAATTATGGCAGAAGACAGACAGTGATGAAGTTTATCCGGCAGCACAACTTTTGTATTTGGGAATCCAAGGTCCAAGTTCAGATTGGACTGGAAAGTGGATTTAATATCAGGCTTTCCCATCCAGGTGCTCTCAGTATCTCAGTAGCCATTTATAAGATTCATGTGGTAATTTACCAGTGTTCTGCAAGGGATGATACACAACTCTTCGCTGCTCATTCTTGGCAGGTTGGTTGGCTTCAAAGTGTCCTGCCAAATGTAGGAACCATGGTGTCTGCTTAGCTGCCCAGACAGTACTGCTCTGGCATAAGAGGGAGCTTAATGACTTGGAAAGTGCCCTCTTTTGTGTTAACTCGACCTGTGTCAGCTGCAAAGGCTGTGCAATGAGCCCTGTTGTGTGCTACAGCAGTGCCTATGATCATGCTCTACCACCTCCAGTGTGGCCTTTAAAGGTTTTCTGGTGAACCACTGTCCTCAGAACTGTGGGACTGTCCAAAGTGAAACTTTGGGATGAAACTTTCTTCTGTTGAACCAGTCCTATGGCATGAAAGACTGCCCTGTCTGTATATCTACACTTACCTGTTTGTCTGATCTTTCTTTTCTTGTACTAGCAGAGTCCCATGGGTTGCCTCTCCTGTCTCTGCCACCACAGGCTCAGCAGGGTCTTGGCTGTAACTCCTTAACCCGTCCTTAGTATTAAATGTCAACAAGATAAAAAAGCATTGCTTTTCTCTCAGGTATGTAATCACCCTAACAGCTTCAGGAAAGACTTTAGTAATTGTTTCTTCCATGTATTAAATAAGTATATTCCCATGAGGGTTTTAGGCAGAGAGCTTTGCCACAATGTCTTGTCCTACACTTAGTCCTGCCTCTTAAATGAGAGACCGGGCTGCACCAAACAGTTTTATGAAATATTTCTCCTAGCCCTTGAAAAAAAAAAAGGAGATCAAAAATCAAATATATTGATTAACGTGCAAGGTTTTAGGGAAAACCTTGCATGAGAATTTTATTGGGTTTCAACAATGATTTCTCTGCTCAGCTTTTGCCAAATGCTCAAGCTCTTTGTTTAGTTGGCTTATGTTGACAAATAAAATGTGTATGCAATTGTTTTGCTGCATTGAAACTCTGATGGCTTTAATCTTTCATACAGTGGCAATTCTCTGTATTCCTGACTCTCAGGATACCTGGAACATGCAGATGATGACTGCTCTACCTTGTCCAAAATGCTTTTTTGGTGAAGATGTCTCTATGACAGGGTAGTATGCTGGGAATAAATTCACAAAAGTTCCTATGGTTGAGGGCTGAGGCACAAAGGAATCATGAATCAAAGCTCTTGATGCTGAAACAGCAATAAAGGTCAGTTTATTTGGAGCACTGTGCAACCTCGTCACGCCTTTATCCTGAATGTGACTGCTCTCTGGGATACAGGATAATTGCACAACACATAAGTTGCTCCTTAACAGCAACTCTGAAAAGACAGAGCACAGTTTTTCTGGGGGAAAATAAAACTATTTTGCAGTAATTTTTAAAGAGCTCAGTCAAGTTTTTGAGAAGATCAAAAGGTAGCTTGATCACAGGATATAAGCCTGTTTTCTGGCAAGGAAGACCAGCCACTAGTGTGAGTGGGCATAATAAATTCTCCCTTTTTTCAAGTACAGATTCAAGGCTCCTTGGAGAATATGCTTCAGGTAGAGCCAAATGGCTGAGCTATACCTTAAAATTATGAACTTAAACACCGTAGCAGGTGCTGTTCAAATGTCAGGAGTAAAATGGTATCTCTTTTCTCAGAGGGGACACCTCCCATCCCTGGCACAGCATTTTTGTGTGCCATTGGTCAAGGCACCCAGCCTGTCTGCACAAAGTTACTCCTCCTTTGCATCATGGTAGTCTGCTGAGGGTCTCTGTGGGCAGAGACAGTCTGTTGTGCTCTAGGCTGCAGAAAAACACCCTGATTCTGTGCCCATTACCATGAATACAGACCTCATAAAAGCCGTGTTTCAGTTTTGTCGGCTTTAGAGCTTTCATTTCTTTCTCAACTGTTTATCACTCTCCCAGCAAGGAGGTGAAGGTTACACTGGATTAAAAGATTGCACTGTTTTTAAAACAAATCATTGAAACGAGGAAATTTTTAACTTTCTCTGTTTAGATGAGTTAGTAAAGGAAGCAGGGAAGATGCACATCTTTCAGCGTGAGTAGATGGGAGCTGTGATGTCAATCCCAT
The DNA here is from genome assembly GCA_013399695.1 of Formicarius rufipectus. Taxonomy (NCBI): domain Eukaryota; kingdom Metazoa; phylum Chordata; class Aves; order Passeriformes; family Formicariidae; genus Formicarius; species Formicarius rufipectus. The sequence continues at coordinate 317,431 of VXAU01001558.1, read as the reverse complement.
CCTCAGAGTGGGGGAAGGTGGTATGTGATGTCTGGAAAACTGCTCTCATCCTATGCCCTGTTGCCAACAACTCACTCTCCACAGGAGGCCTCAAGAGTGGGAGGAAATGGCAATTCTTCTAATGGAAAGCATTTCCTCACTCCAAGAACAGATTGCACACATTCTGGTAACACCTGCCATAGCCAAATAAAACCCACTGGAGTAACACAACCATCGCCGAGCCACGTGCCATGTTCCAGCTTTCAGAAAGCAGCCACTGCCCAAAGCAAAGAAACTCTCTGTGTCCTGCAGGCTTTGCTCTCTGAAGGTGCTGGCATAGCCAAAGAACGTGCCAGATACAGGGGCTCCTAGGATTTCAGTGGCCCTGAGTGGAGAAGCTCATTTTGCACTTGTAAAGTGCACACTGCCTCCTGACTCTGTCTGCCCTGGAATTAGGAGGGCTCACAGCTTTACATGCAGAGTTGTTTTTAAGGTCTTTATATCTCTTAAAGTCCATACTGGCTGCATAAAATGAACATATTTGGGTTTGGTTTGGTTTTGTTTTAAGAAACTGTTAATCTAGAAACCTTCACCACTCATAAAATTTGAAAGGAATTATTAATCTAGAAATCTTCACCACTTAAAAATCTTTTGTCTTGTAGCTATTGGAAAGATGACATGGTCATACTGCAACCAGCTAAGTTTTTCCATTGCTTTTGAGAGACATTATGAGCTAATAAAGCAATCTCCCATTTCGTCATGACACTACCAGTTTACAGCATGAACCTCTCTCTGGTACACAGGATATGTTATTTCTACTAAAATATGTTCAACTCAGGGCATTTTTTTTAATCAGAGAGACCTTCAAATTGGGGAAATAATTGGACAGGTGTGCTCAGTTTTTGACAAAGAAACCTCTCATTCTGAGTCACCAAGAAACAGAGATGCTACAGAAAGACATTTAAGACTCTGTGTTTGTTTCTTGTAACAATGATCCATGGTAGTTTTTGAGCTTTTCTTCAATGCTTTTGTCTTCTATTCTTCCCCTGTCTCTCTCTCAATGCAGCTTTTCAATAGTCTTGCTGCCACTAAAGAATTTCTTCATTTCTTTTAATTTTTTTTTTTCAAGGAAGACCTAGGAAGACTTCCAGAAATATTGTATTTTCCCTTGCAAACATGCTTTAATTCCTCCCATAGAGAAGACGTGTCCTCTAAAGATCTCTTCTGTCCATTAAAAAACCCCATCTCTTGGACTACTTATCCATTAGGCTGTTCTGTGAAAAAATAAAGGACGAATTCACCTGGATACATTGACATGCATCCTAAATTCTAGGAGATTTATTTGTTTAGGGTTTTCTCACTTTTAGCCTTTTTAAGGCACAATCCTTGAGTCTTGTTTGAAAATTATGTCAGGTGTTTAGAGAAGCTGTAGTACTTGGTGAGGTGCTGAGCTGTCTAATCTGTGAAGGCTAAACAGAACCATGGCAGACCTGATCCAGTGTTGGCAATTGTCCTGCTCCAAAGTCAGGGCAGGTCTGGAGACCTCCTGACATCCCTTCCAACCCAGATACAGGCAGAAATCTCTATGACTTCAGCACTGGGAATTTAAGGATGGATGTCAGCATCGTGCTGGGTGGTTGTTGCCTGCCCTTATCAGGTTTACATGGGAAAACAGACTGAAAAGTGTTGTCCTTTATCATCCTCAGCATCTACAGCCTATGGAAGCTTTTCACCATGTGTATAGGCCCAAATACAAAGTACACCTTAGACAAGCTATCAAGACATTTATTGATTTTTTTGCATCCACCACCCACCAGTGAATGAAAATGGGAAAATTCTGGGTTTTGACAGCATCTTATGGTTCTCCTTTACTTACTGCTTATCCTCAGGTTGTCCAGGCTGCATCTTCTGAGCCGTAGCTAACAGCTCCATGCTTTTCAGCAGCCGGGAGGGACAATGGCTGGGCCAAAATGCATGGCAGTTCTGATCAAAGAAGCATTATACATTACAGCTACTGCAATTAGGAACCAATCAGGAAAGCTGAGTCCTGGTGAAGGAAAAGGTGCCAGAACATACACTGATATTTTTACCTTAGAGCTTCTCAGATTTTTCAGTAGGAGAACCACCACTCCTTACTTTTTTTTTTTTTTCCTTCCCTCCCTGATGGAATTTTTGAGGTTTTTTTTTTGTTCCTTCCTTGAATGGATGGAAATCTCTGTGCCTTATTTTAGATATACGTTTAGTCTCCCTGGGACACTCTCAGTAGCTTACAGATCAGCAGTAATGCACAGGTGTGTGTGTGGGAGAACTGACAGCAGGGAAGCTCAAATCCATAACCTCCTTTCTGACATCTTTTGCTTTCTTAGGTTTTTGATTGGGAATCAAGAATATTTTAAAATGTCTTAAAATATTAATATAGCCTAAGCGAGAACTGAGTAGGTGGGGATTCAATTTTTCCCATGCCAGTAACTAAAATAAAACAGATTAAGGATTTGTCAGAAAAATGTCAACTTTTCTATGTTTTCCTGTTAGTGCATTAAAAAAAGTAGGTGTGGAAGCAAGATTCTCCCTTCAGGAACTTTAGGGATTTAACTAAAGCAAATGTCAAGCTCTGCAGCTGGAAAACCAACCACCAACAGGACAAACTGGGGCTAAAAAATGAGAAAGCAGCTTTGGAGAAGAGATGAGGGTCCTGTTGTACACACTGCACCCTGGCAAGACCACACCTGGATGCTGTGCTGGGCATTGGGCTGCCTACTACAGGACCAGCAGTGAGGCACTAGGTCAAGTCTAACAGACGCCACTGAGATGGTCAGGGAGAGCTCCATGTGGGAGCAGAGGCAGAGGGAGCTGAACTTGTTCAGCCTGAGGAGAGTACAGAGGAAACATCTCTGGACACTTTTCTGACACTTTTGAAAAAAATAGGAAGCCATGGGCACAATTAGCAACGAGGGGAACCCCCATTAGGTGTTAGCCAGGCTTGGGTTGCCCTTGTTCTAGCCAGAGTCAATGTGTAGAGAACACCTGCTGAACATCGCAGGTGAGAATTTGAACTCCTAGTTCAACATGAACTGTCCCACAGTGTTTGGGTTGCCTTGAGCAAACGTCTCAGGCTCTGTGTTTTGAGTTCCTCTTTCAGGGGAGGGCTGGAGAAACAGCACAGTCGCCTCTGCATTTTCTGAGGCTTCTGTATGACAGAGACCAAAGAGGCAAGGAAGGGGAAGATGAGCATCTCTCCTGGCTCACAATGGTGTTTGGATGTTCTTCTAAAATGCACAGTTGAGAAGGTTTTTATCCAGTCACACATCTAAAACATCTTGCAGCTATCTCCTGAGGAGCATTAGTAGTTTTCCCTTCTCTCACTTAGAGCAGAAATGCTTTTGGCAGTCCACAGCCCAGATGATCAAAGGATATTGCTGCTCATTGCCCTTTAGTCTGCCACTGAGGTCAATTGGTTTAGGATGGAAAATCCTCAGGTAAATTGTGTGCAGTATCAGTCTTCAAGGGGAGCTGATGAGTACTGAGGAACCTCATGTTATGAAAACCAAGGACCTAACTTCTGGCACTAAAAAATCTTCAGGATTTCAATAAGCTCTTTTTTGATCAGTGTAAATTAGAGAAAAAAATCTTATTTCTAATTTCAGAACTCTGCACAGTGGACAAGGAGTGAGAATAACAATTAATACTTTAATATCTGGTGTTTACAGAGCAGTAACATTCCTGCTACATTTTTATGCTTCACAAATTTTGTACATTAGAGGGATGCCAGTATTCAGATCCAGCTCCGTGGCAAGCACAGGAAAAGTTGAAAAGCAAACAGTCTAGTTCACGCCAATTTCAGAAAATTACAAATAAATGCTTTTTGTAAATGTAATAACTACCACTCCATGCCATGAACAGGAACTCAGAGGAGTTGGATCTTGGCCTGGACTGTGATGGGAGGACATATTTTGAAGGATTATCCTTGTGAGGGCAGAGACACTGCCAAATGGCTGCATACCAGGGTTAAAGTAAGGGAGTCAGTTCACTCTTACTGTAGGTTTGAAGGTGTACACAGGACAGCTCTCCTGCAATGGCTGGAAACTCACAGAGCTCCCAGGACCTGTCTGTGGGGCCAGCCCTGCCAGTATGAGGTTAGTGAAAACCCTCTTAAAAGTACCACGAGAGAGGTGGGGCACTGGCAGCATATGCTGTGCCCTGGGAAAAGCTCCTGTCCCTGCTCTCGGCCCCCCTCCAATAGTACCTTGGAGAAACACAAAAAGAAGATTCCCGTTTTGCCACTTTAAAGCAGAAGGAAATAATGTATCAAAGGTTAGATATGTATTGAATTATTTTGTCCTATTCATATAAGCAAATATATATGTTGATTGTCTGTCACTGCACAGTCAACAACAGCAATGATGGATTCTTGTTTGCAGAGCATTGATTCTATAGGACCATATCTGGAGGTCTGCAGCTGGGTGGATGGTATCTGTCATGGCCCATGACTTCCCTGCAGAAGTGTCATTTAACCTCTTGCTTTTAGAGCATATAAGAAGATCTCCATCTGGCTCTATTCTCAAAAAGTGTACTTTGTCAGGGAGTTTCTATGAGTGCCTTACTATCTTCATGACTCAAAGATTTCCATGGAATTTTAAACATTTAATTAAACTTTTGGAGTTCAGTATTATAATCATCATCAAAATAGCACTTCTTTTACCCTCCTTCTTTCCTTCCCTTCCAATTTATTTTTCATTTTCTCTCCCCCTTCCTGCACTAGTAAAAGGAAGAAGAGAACTGACCATGACTGCCTGGTGAATTCTCTTCCCCAAATCTCCTAGTCATTATGGCCTGAACGGATGGCTTTCCACTATCTGCATCCTGTTTCTGCCTTTATTTCTTATTACAGGCAAGTATTTGCTGTGAGTCAGCTAAGGCAGTACAGGCAGGGCTTTCAAAAATGATAGGTCCTAGTCTGTGGTTTAGTAAGAAAAAGCATTCAGGGCCTGGGGAGCTGGAATTCAGGGCCAATAAGAGAATTTCCCCTGCACAGAGAGTTCAAAACGCCATATGTTACCTCACTGTATTTGTCTTCATGTTTAATTATTTAATTGTTTGGTTTGGGTTTGGTTTGTTGTGGGTTTTTTTCATCAGCTGGAAAGGTTTCTAGGGGAGAGATTTAGACTGGATATTAGGAAGAAGTTCATTTGCTCACAGGGTGGTGAGGCACTGGAACAGGTTGCTCAGAGAAGTTGTGGATGTCCCATCCCTGGAAGTGTTCAAGGCCAGATGGGGTGAGTTTTCAGCCACCTGGTCTACTATGTGGCATCCCTGCCCATGGCAGGAGGGTTGGGACTGGATGATCTTTAAGGTTTCCTCCAACACAAGCCATGCTATGATTTTGTGATTATTAAGTAATTGAATTAAAGGGAAATTATCAGCTTGTTTGTACAATCACTCCAACACAGCATACCCCATTGTGTGTGATTTCTGTAAAAAAAGAAAAGCAGGGAAAATCTAGAGAAGTCCAGTGACACCAATGCACAAACCTGCATTCTGTAATGATGGGTCAAAACTAGAGATATGTCACCTGGAAGCTGCTTGGTGGGAAACTCCAGCCTATAGTTTGTAACCCCTGGAGCAAGTTTTATATGCAGTGGAAACTGATTTTTCTGGTCATATTGCTAATGGAAGCTCTCTTTACTAGATATGGCTCAAAATGGGAGTGCTGGTCTGCAGCTGTGATAAGGCAGGGAAATGGGAGAAGGAAAGCAAGTGGCCTGGATATCTGGACTTGAACAAAATCATGGACCACACAGAAGTTAAACAGACCCAAACACCACTATCATTTTGCTTTAGGTCCTAGTTTCTGCAAAATATGAATAGTGTAATTAAAATTTAAAAAAAAATATCAGTTTTATATGTGAGGAAAATACTTTTGTCTTTCCTCACGGTCTACAAGTTTGCTCTTCGTTTTAAGAAGAAGGAAAAGATGCAGTTTGGTGCAAGAATTCCCCTTCCCCAAAATATATACAATTTCCACAGCTTAGCAAAGTTGTCTGAGCAGTTTCTGCCACTCATTTCTCCTGGTGTCCTCAGCATCACAGTTTGCTTTCCCAGCCCTTTTCACAGGGCAGATTTTCAGGTGCCATCTCCTTCTTTTCTTCTGCAGGCAAAGGGATGCACGTCTGAGTCTCTGAGTGAATGGGACTGTCCTGCACTAGTAGTTGAGAAGTGCCCTTAATACTGAGTATTTTAATGCGTTGTTCACTGCTGGGGCAAGTGTTACAGCAGTGACAAGGTGTCTTAGAACCTCCTGCTCAGCTGCAGCAGCCCTCAGACCTCAGAGATTGGGGTGCTGAGGTTTTTATCTACCCAAATAGTGCTCTGCTGGCAAGTTCTCTTCTCAGACCTGAAGCTCTGGCAGAGATTATTTGTGGGATGGGATAATTAGAAGACAATATTTACTTATTAATGTGATTCTGCTGTGCTTGGTCTGATCTCCTGTATCAATCAATGGCTGAATCAAGGATGGCTCTGCCAGGCCAGTCCATCCCCTTGGCCCAAGCAGTTTTCAGCTGGCTGGGTTTTTGGCTTCCAGCCCCGTGCTAGTCCTTGAATGCCTGCTCCAGAGATGGCTCTGACCTCTGCTCATGGCTTTCTTGCTGGCAACCTGTGTGCAATAAATGCAGGCAGAGCAGTCTTTCCTCCCCATTTGTAATGAATTGGTTCTTTTGTAGCTACTTCACAATTAACTGAGTTTGGTACCACCTGCTATAGACTCAAACAACAACCTCTTTGGACATCGGGGTTAGTTTGAAAAGAGCCTTTTCAGAAGGTAGATTGTTTGAGACAAAATAATTAAAAAAAAAAAAGCAACTTTGAATTTAAAATTAATGATGCTGTTTCAATTTTGTTTTTGAAATTTATCAATACCGAGCATCTTCATGCTAAATGTTAGAAGATGGATTATCCTGGGGTAGGATTTTCTCTTTTTTTCTCCTATCTCTCTGCAAGCTTTAACAATATCCTCAACTTCAAAAAAAATTAGAGATCAGACAAAAAAAACTTAGTTGCTTTCTGCTTCTGACAGTGAAGAGAGCAAATGAATAAAGAGCCAAAACCTTCTAACCTGAAGATGTGGGAAAACAAGGAAAACTTTTTGTAAGTCCATTGAACAAGTACATTAGTCCTGAGAAATCAAAAGTGGAGAAAATTATGATTCACGCTCTCAAAGGTGTACTATTTGGAAGATTTGGAAAATGTGGGTTTTTTTATTTACTTTGAATTCTGCGAAAGGGTAAAGAAACAAAAATTTCTAACTTTAATGAACACAGTTTTACAATTTTAATGTGGCCTTTTAAAATATATATATTGGCATTATGCATTTCTTCTGCTGTGCTTAGGCTCAACACCCACATGGTAATTTTACAGGTTTCTCTTGATGGTGTTTACTCCCTCTGTGGTGCAGAATCTGGTTATCTCTCCCCTTATTCCTTTCTGCTCCTACGAAGCACAAACTGAGGAGCAGCTACTTGATTATTGAAAGGATGTTACACAGAGGATGGTTGTGACAGATGTTATAACAAGGGGTAACAGCCAGAAACTGTGTTTCTGGAAGCTCAGAAAAAGAAAAAGTCCTACCCCAGGATGCTACAGCCACCCAGGGACATGAGGGATGTCTACCCTCAGAGGTTTCCAATGCCCCTTCCCACCAGTGCTGTGAGTCAGAGGGATGGGATAAGGCAGTGCAGGCCAGGACTGGGCATCATGTTTTGCAGCCATGGAAACACATGGCTGTTGATGGCAAAATTGTTGTATTCTGACACTGACAGTTGCTCGGGAGCCACTGAGCACTGAACAGCCTCCCTTTGTTTCCAGCACTCACTGGAAGGCTGTCCCAAAAGGTCACTCCTCACTGAGCTGGTGCTTTCTAGACTAAAGTCAAACCAGTTTCAGCTATCTTGTGGCACCAGCTCCAAGATTTTTCTCCTTCACTTCAGCGTGTGTTTGCAGTGGCTCTGAGGGTTTGGAGTGTCTCTGAGGCTTGTCATGCACCACAGAGCTTTGCACTGCAGGGTGGGGGCCAAAAGGGAGGAACAGCAGGGGATTTACAGACAGTTAGCCCTGGTTTATGCCCTGCCTGGCTTGCTCCCTGTCCTGGGCAAGTAAAGGGGAAGTGCAACATAAACACTGTGGATGTGCAATGTGGGGTGAAGCACCATCCACACCACCCACCTATGGGGACTGAGGCAATCAGCCCCAGAGCCCTTTGTCCTGTGAAAACTCAGTACAGAAGCTGAAGGAACCTGCAAATTTGGAGCGTTTCCCAGAGGACAAGTGGTAACGGCTGAAGCAAAAAAAGTCCAGTTTTTCTACAAATACCCCAAGGGAGTTCAGTCAGAGCATCATTACTCATTCAAACCCAAATCTAGTTGCTGCCTGGGAGTTATTTTCAATTACTAACATCCTTGATGGGTAGGAGAAGATTAGCATTCCACAAGGTTAATGGTCTCTGCTGCTCCCTGAGCTGTCAGTCTGTTTGTTCCTTAGTCCCTGGAAAATAGCTCTGGCTGCACTGAAGTAAGGTAAGTGAAGTGGATAAGACACCTTTGATGTCTCTCAAGCACAGGTCTGTGAGTGACAAACCAGTGACAAGCCTAACACCAGTTCCTTCTGCAGCACTGGAAAAGTGTTCTGTCCTCAGAGAAATCTAGACCTACTCACTCCATGGGCCTCAGAGCAACCGGACATGAGACTGGCAAGGGCACTCATGCCACACCTACATTCACTGCTCTGTGTTGTCAAACACATTCATAGTCAGAGTAAGCTGGAAAGATGTGTCCATACATCAAGGAAGAGGAAATTTAGGAGGTCCAACATTTCTTTCTCCATCCATAGCCATAATGTCCATGCATTAAAGGAATAAAATGCAGCAATAAGATCTTTTTGGTATCTTTTTGGTTGAAAAACTTCTCTGTTGAAAGTCAGACTTGCAGAGAGTCACTACTTTTTGCCTTCTAGCCAAGATGGGTACAACAACCAATCAAGACAGATCAAATTTTGTTCTGCTTTGACATAACAAGAAAAGCAGGCTAACATACGAAGGCCAAGCTGATGGCCTTGGCTGCAAACCATTCCCAGTAGCTTGTAGATATTTGAGTAAATACCCTGTTCTCCCATTGCTCATCCTTCTGTGCAACCCTGGTCGCTTTTTGATCTTGCTTGGTTTCTAGAGTTAAGAGAACATGTGGGACATTAAAGCTGAGCATGAAATTGGTGCACTTCAGAGGACTTTCTAGGATTTGCATAACATGAAGGTAGATTGTTGAAATGGAATTTTGCTTATTTCCATATTACAGGAGCTGTTTTTCCCAGTCTTTTAAGTGAAATTGCAAGATTTCAGTGTGAGCTGTTTAATAACTTGTTAAAAAAAAAAAAAGGAAGTTCTTTTCCAATAGAATATTTTATTTACAACAGCATGAAGGGATATATTCTAAAATGTGTCATTTGGGGAAATGGGGAATTCACCCCACCCCCTTCTGTGCTGTTCTGTTGTATTTCTGAAAAACTTGAACACTGTGCCTGCAGGGGAGTTGTGGAATGATTTGCTCATAGTCTCATTCTTCTCCCTGATCCTGACATTTTGTTGAGATTGTATTTGTCATAATGTGTCATGTTCCTGATGCCAGTGGCAAAACGGATGGATGGTGCCAGTTTGGAGGCTGAGTTTGAAGACATCTGAGTGCTTCAGAAAGACCACCACGAGCTCTTGAGACTCTGAAGTAACATTGCCAAATGAAAACATCCTGGGCTTGGACTGGAATGATCCTTATGCAAGTGAGGACAGTTTCAACAGGACCTACATTTACAGTGAACAAAGGTATGTACCACGTGCTGCTTTGGCCTGGTGTGACAGAGGCTGGACGGGAACCTCCTTAGGAAATTCAGCTCCTTCAAAGGGAAAGGCTTGTACCTTCTGAGTGTATGAAACACAAAGCTCTGCTGGCACTCTGGTTTCTTTAGACCTGGACTTAAATCTGTACTAAAACAAAAGAAGAACTTGGGGCTTGGTGCAATTTGCAACTAATTGCTCTTCTCAAATGCCTAGTGAAGAAATGAAGGGTCAGAGAAAGAGTTTTGTTTCCTGTGTAATAGCAGGAACCATTGTGGGATAACACAGCCTTCTCCAGCTCCAAATGATGACTTAGACCTATTTTGGCATGAATCTTCTGCAGCTTTCACTGGCAATTAATTTGACACCTTTTTCATTACATTAATAGACACATGATTAATTAAAAGAGGGTAGCTGACCCAAGCTATTGTGGGTTACAAATTTTGGGTCCCTGTGCACGAGACTAGTCTGTCTGCCTGGCAGCTGTTTGTTATCCCTTTGGGTGGGAAGGCAGCACGGAGGTGCTTTGCAGAGCTGGGAATATTGTCAAGGATCACTTTGCCATAGTCACTGTCCCTGCACAGCAAATCTGTTGTACTACCAACAAATTCTGAGCCTTGAGAAAAGAGGGCAGCACTTGGGTTTTGCTGTCAGGATAATTATGGCCAGTGCTTCCTTTTAAGTGGCCAGATTTCCAGTCTTCTTCTGCTGTGCATGCTCTGCATATTTAAATGAGCCTTGTTGGAGCCCTTTGTGAGCGTGCTGACTTCCATGCAAATTGGCACAGACACTGGCTCGCTGTGATGCCCCTCTGCCTGTGATAAGCAGGCACCAGCCATGGTGAGAATGATTAAGTTCTTGAGCAGATGAGACCACAGGTTTCCAGGAAGATAAAAAGCAGCTGTGATTTTTTCCCCACAGGGTTCCATTACAGGACAAAACAGTAGAGGACTTTGTGCTCTGTAGTGACATTGTTGTGGCATCTGTACAAAAGGCTTTGTCCAGGCCACTCTCCTCTCTAGACTCAAGCAGTAAAGCATCTGCATGTGGGCTTATGTCTCATGAGCTGATCTCTGTCCTTGGAGGTTTCCAAGGAAAAGATACAATCGACCTGACCTAGAGCAGGAGAAAGTCCTGCTCTGAGCAAGAGGTCAGAGAGTGGAGACCTGCAGAGACCCCTTCCCACCAGCACATCTGTAATTGCTATCAACCAGCATGCTTCATTGCCAGTTTTTGCAAACTTAGCCCCTCTCAGCATTGACAAGGATGTCTCTGGCCTACCAGACAGCTCCTTGTACCATCCTGGGGCTGGGAGGGCTGGAAGGACTGGGAGCTGCCTTATCCAGCTCAGTGTAAAGGGAAAGAGAAAAGCTATCAGGAGGAAGAGGGAGCCACAAGCCAGCCCTGAGCAGAACACAACAAGGACAGCTGAGTCAGAAGTGCCATCACAGCCCAGGCCAGCACGTTGGAGTCTGCTTTATGCTCTTCTGCTCTGCCTAATCTATGTCTACAGTTCTGACTGCAGAGCCCCCACTTTGAGACACGGTCCCTGCCATTTCCAGTCACAGAAATGGTTTCCAACCAGAGGCACCAACATTTTGCTTTTCTTTGTTTTGTTTTGCTTGTCACTAGTTTTACTAGATCAGATGTCTATGGTGCTGCTATCAATTCTGCTGTGGGAAATACATTCTTATTCTTTTACTCATGACATGAATGCTACCAGGTGTGGTGGAAAATGTAAACATCCTAGATGTGGGAAGGGAAAAAAATTGGCAGAGGGATGCAACAGCTGGGAGGTTCCTTTTTCAGGATAATAATGAACCATTAAAGACACTGTTTTTTTCAACTTGTTAAGCATGAGAAATAACAAGCTTGGACCACATGAACTTATAGTTGATTAAATTAAATGAAGGGATGAGTAGAGACTACTCATATTGGAGAATGCAGGAAGCTGTGTGAGGAAGCCAGCTTGTTTGAAGGGATCCAGGACAAAAACACAGAAATGTTTTGGGCTTTCTTGCTGTTGAGATGGCATCCAATGGGAGTCTCAAGCAAGAAAAGTTCTTATAGGGAAAGTTTAGGTGAAAAGCCTAAGGATGCAGAGGCATAATCAAAGAGGTCATAAAGGTACTTATGACTACTCTCTGGGCTCATAAAACACAGGGAGGAGATGACAGATCCCAGAAAGCTGATCAGAAAGAAAAATCTCCACTAATTACTGCTGAATTCAACACATACTATTCAACACACTGTGCATTTTTGGTTATTTCCCATGCCTGTCCATGAAATACAAAGTTCATGGCATTAATTGTTTTTCTCTGCTGTTACAATGAAGATTCACTGGCATATTTAATAATTATTTTTCTATGCTTATGGTCCTTGATTTATGGATCCACTACTCACAGCAGAGATTAGGAGTCTTCAGTGGGCTTCTCTGGAAGGAAAGGGTTGAATTGATGGTAGCCTGTTTCTCAAATGATTGTCATTGTTGTTGCTTTAGTTAAAACAGGAACATATAGTGGAAAATGCGATAGTGTTCCATCTGGTACTGTGACTGGTTGAAAACCAGTTATGGACTTTTTATTTGAGAAACAAATTTTTCAGAACTTCAGATATATACTGTAGAGCAAAATAAAGAAATGTGGAAAATGTGAGAAACTCTTTCTGCCAGAGCTGCATCAGGTCCCACCTGGCTTCTTGCAGCTGAGAGGTTGTACCAGTTGTGTCATCAAGGTGGAACTCCCAGTCCCAAGTTTTGGTTCATCTCTGCATGCTTTGCAAAGTCCTGCACTTCTCCAGAGCAGGTTAATTTGCCTGTTTCCCACAGGCAGTTCTTGAACAATGCACAACTTATGAGATATGGACAACTAACCTGGCTTTGTGCATTTACAGAGCTGATTTAGCTGTAAGACTCGGTGCTTGTGTGTCTTTTTTAGCTAATATTGGGTTTTTTGAAAACAATGCCAGATCTAGTTAATTATGAATTAGTGATTCTTAAACATGTCTTACCTTTTGTATTATCTTGCCAATTCTCAGCTCTTTCCATAAATATTTCTTGTGTTACAGCTGAAAAAGGCTGATTTTTTGGAACCTCTTGAAATTAAACATATTTTGAAAAATAATGTAAAAGCATTTCAGCAGCAGATTTTCATTTTCAGCTTAGCAGTTCGGACCACAGGAGCCCAGGGCTTCCATCAAGCTCTGCCATAACACCACCACTCCTTTTCCTCTCACCAGTGCAGCCTATTGAAATGAGGAGTTTAAATCAGCAAAGAGGGAAAAAAAACTATCAAAAGAAAATGGGAAGTGTCTAAATGGTCCCTACAGTTGTCTGAAATAAAGAAGAAAAATTATCTCAAACTCACTTGTGGATGGATGTGTTTTATACCCAAGACTAATTTTCAGAGCAAACCAATCTGTATTCTTCTCCAAGAGAAGGGAAGAGAGTTGTTTTTTTCCACAGTCGTTCCACAGTGACGTGGATCCACATCATACATATTGATGTATATTACAGACTGAAGTTGTTACACAAGCTTGATGTATTATGGTGGCACAGGAAGGTCTTTCTGGTGAAGAAATGCCATGATTTGCCACGACAAGTTGGTATTTCCCCCTCCAGTAACTGTCCTAGCAGCAGTAAGTGAGCCAGTAACATTGGGTACTGGTTCAAGCAAGGCAAATTCTTGAAACAATCATGTAAGAGAAAATAACATTTTTTTTTCCCATTCAATTAAATGTCTTTCGATAAGCAATTTCAACATTTCTGGTGCAATTGAGTCTAAAACTCGAGAGGCAGAGGAAGAAGTATTTATCTTTGGACCCAGTTTGGTACTGTAATATATATGTATGTGAAATGTGAGTGTTTCCTATGGCAAGGGTTTTCTGAATTAGGGTGAACTCTTTCTTCTTGCCTTCTTCCTTTGATGTCTGCATGACGAGAAGACAGTGAAATACAATATATTTATCTCTCATTCCCCTGCTAGGGTTTTCTGGCTCAGCCCTGCCAGCAGAGTGGCTGGTGCTCTGCTCCTTGGATGCCTAAACACTGGGCTCAGCTGTGTGTGGGACTTTACTGGGGAGGAGTGGGGTGATCTGCACCCATTGTGTGGGATGCAGGGATGAACAGCTCCCTGCCCTTCCCTTCAGGAGCAGGACTGCAGCCACCACCAGGAGCATTGTGTTTGTGTCTGCAGCATCTTCTTCACTACTCAGCCCTCCTGCACAGCAGTGCCTGAGCAAGGTGTATGGCCATGCCTGCAATTCAGTGCAAAAGCATCTAATTAGGTATTTAGCACTTTTGGAGGTTGACACGTACCTTTTAAGTGTTGATTTTTAAATAGCTTACCAAGCAGATTATGCCTCCAACAAGAAGCTTTGGAAGGGATTTTTCCCTCTTGTTTGATGTAATACCTTCTTCCACCTTGCAAAACAAACAAAAAATAAAAAGGGAATTTTCTAATGTACTGCTATAAATGCAGAGCTTATTGGTTTTGTTGTGTTATTCATCATTGCAGAAATTGTGGCTAAAGCAGCATTTTTGCAGCTAATAAGATGGAAATCCTGCCTGCGTAAGAAAACCAACAAAGCACCCAGAGAAGGCTTCTTGAGAAGGCAGAGGAAACAACCACATAGGATGAGATCTCTCTGAGTAATGTTTTTCCAATAAGCTCCTCCATTTTGCATAAACTTTTCAGAGAAGTGATGGGTATTTCATTCTGGGACTCGGGAGATGAGGAAAAACAAAGCAGAAGGTAGGCTCAAAGAGGCTCTCACAGATGGAGTGGCATGAATCCCTTCACTCATGTGTTGCAGGGTTTTATGACAAAGGCTTGTGCACATGATTTGTGTCTGGAAAAACTGAACTGCAAAGGAGACTCCCAAGGGAAGTTCTGCCTGATGTTTGTAATGGTAACAGGGGCAGGTGTTTTGTGCTTTCAGCTGACGTGTATCCCATCCAAAGATGAACTCTGGTTTGTTTGCTGGGGGTTGGAACTTACTACCTATCCAGGCTTTTGGAAGCCCAGTGCAATCATGTCTGGCTGCTCTGAGGAATCAGCCTTCAGGTTTGGCAGGGAATACAGTGACAAAGAGGGACAGACATTCCACTCAGAGCTTATGACCTCCCCCTCAGCATTTTATGTCCTTAAGACAGTTCAGATCCCAGGAACAAGAGTCTTGCTGGTCTTGATATTGTCTACCAGTCATGGTAAGACTCTCAGCCTCTCCCAGGATGATTTTCTCTTCTGAAAAGACAGATTATAAATGTGTCATTTGCAGTAAAAATGTTTTTGCGAGACAAAACAATGCTGCCAAATAAACTCTGAGGTAATTAGGACGTTCCCCTGCTCATGTAATAACCAGCTGGTGGTGGCCTCTGCCTTCTCCAGCACACAGAGGGGCAGGCACAGCCTGGGTGACCAGGAGTGTGAAAGGTGTGAGGCAGTGCCATGACCTGACTTGATGAAATCCAACAACATGTCCAAGCTTTTGTTGGATTTGCTGAACTCAGCACCTTGGGAACAATGCACCAGGTGCAACCCTGCTGGTTCTTCCATGGACACACAGCCACCACACCTTGTTTTCCTGCATTTCAGCCGCCTGTGCCTGAAGTGGGAGATGTGACTGGCAGAGCAAGGAATGCTCGACTTTATCACTCAGATGCAGATTCAAGGGGGTGGTGACATATATACATATGCAACATATATATAGTGCAAAATAAATTGAGATGGGAATAAGTAAAACAATTTTTCAACAAACAAGTAAATGAAGATCATGCTTTCTTTGCAGCAGTACTCAAGCTACATGAATCCTGAGTCATATTTCCTGGAATGAACAGTGCTGGGGAGGAATGTGCCATACTCTTCATAGTTGTTAATGTTTTATGTATTTTTTTGTTTGATTGCCTTTTTTTTAATTTTTTTAACATATCATAGCTTAAGGTCTTGTAAAATCATAGTGGCATTTCTAATACTTTCCAATTAGAGCAAATTTTTTTGTAACAAGTAGGTTTTCTGATGAATCCTGGTCCAAAACTACTAAAAGATCCACTGAGAGCCTTGGGCAAGTAAAAAGCACCAAGCAAAGACCAGAAGTGGTGAAGGAGCAGCCAAAGCCTGAGAAGGAGTGCAAAACATACAGGGAAACATTGAGGTAGGGCTATTCCCACCCATTTTTGTCAAAGTAGATATTTGCTTCTTCATTCCTTGTACTAATTAGTGTTCTGATAAAGGACAACATGCACAGCTTTCTGAAACTTGGATGTAAAACTTGCTGTGGGAAAAGCTTTCCCTGGACCTGCAGTGGAGTTTATTATAGTGGCTCCTGTGAGATGGTATTGTAAATCCAGCATCAGGGCTGGTGACTCACATCCAGGCTGGCCTTTCCTGCTTGCCAGACTGAAACCTCTGGCAACTCAGCACACACAGTGACTCACAGGAGATGCTCAGTCTCCTGTCAGTCAGAGATCCTCACCTTGCAGTCTCGCTCCTGCCATTTATCCAGTTGCCACAGAGCTTCTCTAAAGGCTCTGTCAAGGACTTGAACTTCTGCTGCAAAGAAGTACATAAATGAGTAGTGTAGCTGAATCAATTTGACATTCACAAGGGCTCAGTGAAGTGACATCTACCAAATCAAAGCAGTTCTGAATGGCTAAGAGATGGTACGTAAATCTGCATTAAGGTGGGTGAGAGCCCAGTGCTGCTGTGCTCCAGTTTCAATGGAGATTTAAGAGTTTGTGAGGTGAGGAAGAGAGACTTTGCAACAGTCAGAAGACAGAGGCAGCATTTTCTCCCTCAGTAACTCCAGATTGTCAGAAAGGAGCTTTGTCACCATTTTCCACTCTCTGGTTTTATTCCAGATTATCCAAATTTGTGACTATCCAAGTGGCAGTTGACAAGTTTTTCTCTGCTAGCAAAGCAGAAGACCACCTCTACCCAAACCCAGCACCTCTGAACTGTATCTATGATTCATTTACTGTCTCTTTATTTCAGTTCAAAAGGATGTGCATAGAATTCCAGAGCCTGTATAGTAACTACATATCTATCTATCTATCTATCTATCTATATGTATAGATGTGCTATTATGGAAACAGTCTTCAAAGGGTCTGTAAACCTTTTAGATAGCATTTGCTAGGACAGAACAGGCTGTAATGGAAAAGGAATCAACACCCACTGTGGGGTTTTTTCCCTTGGCCTTTTAGCAGTAGAGGTAGGACTCCACAACTGGAAAACCCCATCCCACTTGTATCAACAGTCTTCAGTAAGCTCATTGATGCAAGGACTTGTGTGACAATGGGTATGACAGGCATCTATTTTCTACTTTCCCTCTAATTTCTATAGACATCATTCCCTGGAGTGTGTGGCTGGCTACCAGCTCTCTGTTGCCTTGCTGGCAGCCAGGACCCCCCTTCCCATGGGGTTTACTCTGGGCACAGTTAATACAAGCTCCCAGCCAGATATTACTCTCACCCTGGGTTACTTTGCTCTTTGCAGAAGTCCTTTTCACCTCCAGCTCAATACTTGGTCCAGTGTTCTTCCACGGGGCAAAGTGACTTGACTGAAGTCAAGGTTGTGTATATCAGTCGTGGTGGGTGAAGGCAAAGCAAGCAGACACATGTCACTCCAGCTTTGATGGAGAGATGGGTGTGCAGAAAGACAGCAGGGCTCAGCTCCAGTCATGAAACACTGGGGAAAAAAAATTATTTCTGGAAGCTTTATGACAACCAGGAAATCTCCAACAGCTTCTGAGTTCAATTCTCCCAGTAAATTTTGAAGGCGGTC
Source organism: Formicarius rufipectus (assembly GCA_013399695.1). NCBI lineage: Eukaryota > Metazoa > Chordata > Aves > Passeriformes > Formicariidae > Formicarius > Formicarius rufipectus. Next base: position 299,800 of record VXAU01001558.1, on the reverse strand, counting down.
TCATTTGCGTGCTTTAACTTTGTTTATTAGAAGAGTTGAGGTCATGCAGGGGAAGGCTGGCACACAGCAACAGCCCACCCAGAAAATAAAAAAAAAGAAGGCAGAAAAGACATGCAGAATGACTCTATCTTGAGCTTTTATTAACATTTCCACTGACAGACCTTCAAGCACTCTCTATAAATAGCAATTAGTTAAACTTCATAGTTAACTGACATGACTCCAAACTGCATCAGACAATCAAGCCTTCAGGTAAGAGTGCAGCAGCCACAAGCATGGCATGGGTACTTTTGAATAGAAATACTCAGCTCTTTCTGTAAATTACTGCCCCATTTTCTCACTAGCCTCCCAGCTGACTGAGAGTGTTGCTGTAGTGATATTTAGCTAAGCCTCTACACAGTTTTTTCACAAGCACTGCACATTCAACAGCAGAGCAGGTAGAGCTCCCAAATGATGTCATGACTGGGTTTTGACTTAGTGGCAAGGTTGGGGTTTCTTGTGTCTCTTCTCAAATATTTGCTGAATAAACGAGAAAAATAGGTGAAGTAAGTCTGTTTGTTTTCCTTGCTGTTTCCTGCCAATTGGGTACTAATAAATATTCATTATCTTCAATGTGGTGGTGACTATGAGTTAGACTGGTGGTGAACTTTTGTGGACAGACTGCAAAGGAAGACCATGGTTGCATGGTGTGTGAAAGAAATGAAGAGACCTATAGGGTTATAATTCATAAATTGTGAAGAACTGGGCCTGAGAAGTGCTTAGGAGATCTTGCTCCACACTGCATAGCCAAACCTAACCAGGGACCCTCACTACCAGCACTGACAGGACCTACTTTTCCTCTGTGCTCTCTTTTCCTTTAGTGCTTGAGGTTTGAAGAAAGAAGAAACTTTCTGGTTTGAACAGGACAGGAGATTTCCTCCATGGCAGCTTTGATTGAAGGACCTGTCCCTAAAGGAGCAGCTGTTTTAGCTGCACTTTTGGGCATCTGAAGACAATGAATTGTGTCCCCAGGAAAACAACTTACATGGAGATATTCAGGGCAAAGAGGACTACACCTGCAGGGCCTAACCTATGCCCTCAGCAGGGCAGTGGATCACCCCAAGTTATTCATGGCTGTTCAAGGTGACCAAAACAACAGGTTGATTCCTTTACAGATGATTCTGAAATCCCTAAACTGAGGTCATTGTATGTGAATGCCAGCAACCTCCGGTAAGATTGAACAACGGTACTGAAGTGGGAAGGGAGTTTGGAAAGAATGAAAGATTGTGTACTGGGCAAGATAACTTAAATACTTTAAATTTCTACTTGCAATATGGAGAAATTTTGAAAGAAATGTTCTACATCTTTGAAAACCTAGTGTTGAAAACACAAACACTTTTAATCTAGGGTTTGGGCAGGAAGGGATTTGTAAGGGTCCCTGGGGCAGCTTCAGTAATAACTCAGGAAAGAAAGGCATCTTGAATCCCACCACAGCCAGATTAAGAAAATGCTGTTTTGAGTGGAGGGGAGCCTTTTGCATGAAAGCAGTTTGACTATATAGTCTCATCAAACACATTTTCATTTAGCAGATACATCTGTTCCCACCAATTTAAGCAGGAGCTTGGCTAGCTGTGCTCAGGATGGAGCTGCCTAGCTGCTCCTTTGCTCTTTGCAGTGAAAATGGCAGGGAACAGGTTGGGCATAGGAGGCAGATGAATTCTCACCTTCAGAAAAGGGAAAGGTGACACTGGTTTCTCTTTCTTCTTCTTCCCATCTGCTCAGAAGTTCTTGGTCAAGAATTGAACATGTTTTGGCAGCTGAGAGTCTTAATACGTTCCATACATGAAGAGAGAAAGGAGGGGAGAGAGCTGTTCCTTTTAAGTCAGCTAATATATTACCTCTGTAAACAGGCTCTTTGAAAACTAGTTGCCACTGATGTGATGTGCAGTTGATTTGGTTTAAGTTATCAACAGTGATACAATATGCACAGCACCCTGTTGGGTGCTCAGAAGGGTTAAAGTCAAACCTAAATTTAACCCAGCTCTTTGGCTTCCTCCTTTGGCAGAAAAGCGTTCCTGATACCACTGGCCAGGCTTTTAATCAATGCTATGGTGAGAAAAGCAAAATAAGAACCTTAAGGCAGAGTTGTCACAGTGCTGGAAAGGATGACAGATTATGTGCTATATGCACTGGGTGATGTGTCCCAACCCTGTGCTTAATGGACAGCTCGGGTGAGCCTGAGCTCCAGGTTATTATTATTTTCATTTTTTACAGAAAGGAGAGGAAAACAATCCCCACACTGTCCCCCTACCATGCCGCAGCTCTGGCCTATCATGCTCTCAGCAAGCGTGCCAAGACTGGAGGAGTCTGGCTGCTCACTTCTTCTCTCCTCTGCCTCTGGGTGGACTCCCAAGAGCTGTGGGGATGCAGCAGCTGCTTAGAATCACCACTGCTGTCCTGGCAAACTCAGCATTGCAGCTGGGCATCAGAGGTTACCCTGGAAGGATGTACTTTGAGCATTTGCATTGAACCCCATGTAGTTTGAAAGAGGTTTGTGCAGCCTGGTTTGATTTGTTTGGCCCAAAATGCTGACACAGAGGCACCTTTGACCAAGGGGTGTTCTTGGTGGGCAGGTGGTTCCCACTAGCTGTTGGAGGTAGCCTAGGAGACACTCAGATCTTGCATTCTGAAAACATCTTGCAGCTCAGAGCAGCCCTCCCTGCCACTCTTTTTTTCACGCTGTGCCCCTGCATGGCAGCACTGAGATTTTCAGAGCTGTAGAAGAGGGCAATTCTGCTCTGCTTCTGTGTGCTCGGGGGTGGGAGGCACAGGGAGCCTTGGAGACGGCCAGCTTCCCTGTCCAGCACCTCGGGCCTGGGTGGCTGATGCTGCAAACCTGCAACCTGGGTATTCCCACTCTGCTCTGAGCAGCTGGACAAGGGTCCCTGGACTTGCCTGCTGCAATTTAAGCTAGGCAGTCTTTTTCTGAAGAAAGGTAAATAACCCAACATCAGTATGGTTACAAACCAAAGTTGTGACTCTTTGCTTATTTTAAAAGTTGGAGCGTGGGTGCATTAAAGCCTTCTAGACTGCTCTAGACCAGGCTGACCCTTCTCCCTGAGATGTCACAGCAGGTACACTCCTGCCTCACTGATGTTGGATAAACCTGCTGCAAACAGTCAAAGGTGATTCATAAATCCAATCAACCTCTGAGATGTCTCCTCTGGGTTTCTTATCTTCACTGTTGGTGCAATTGGTCCTGTTGGTGGATCCACATGTGAGATGGAGTAAGGCGGGGACAGTAGTTCAAATGTTGCTCTTTGAGACCCCATTTACACCCTTTGATGCTTCCCATCGCACACATGTGGCACACATAGATTATTGGGAGTACAAGGATGTATTTGCAGCAAATAACTGTGTTGACTTGTCCATGTATATCCATTTTCAGTACATTTCCTGGCTTTCCTCTCACACCTACCCCACCAGAATGTTGCTGATCACTTATGACCAAGCAACACGACTGTAGTGTAGAACAGGTAACACTATTCCTCCAACCCCCAAATCTGCACCTGAATAAATTGCCGTCAATGGGGCTGATAGATGTCTCTGTGTCTATCAGGCAGAGAGGAAAATTCACCAAAGAGCTTGTTAAAACAAAACAAAACAACTTGATCAACTCTAATATAAATCCTAAAACTCTGATATTTTCACTGCCTTCCGAAGAGTTCATATCCTTTGGTTCTGGACACAAGAAATCTGCAAGTGATTTCTACCACAGGCTATATCAGCTGTAGACCAGCCTTAGCTTCTTTTCAAGCTTTAATCACCAATGAGTGGAACCAATCCATTTAGCACAGACTTCTGGTAACATAATTAGTTAACTGAGGTCCTTTGTCTCCTTAAATTCTAAAATGTTGCACTTCCCAGGCCCTCAAGTGGATGCAAAATTAAGTTATCTTTGGCGTTGTTCTGGTGTTGGCACCTTGGATTTTTCAGAAAGCTTATCTGCAGCACCAAGACAATCTGCCACTTGAAATGGAACAGTGGGGATATTTTATTTTCTCATGCTGGGTCTGCAATCAGAGGTGTTCTTAATTCATTTTTTAAAATGGTCTTTTAAAGGGCTGTAAAGTAATTAAAAGAATGACAGGTGATGTGGTATATTACCAGAGCCAAGTATGATTCAGACAAACTGTCACTAGAAAATGGCTCTGACAATTCAAAGTCCACTAAAACCTATTATTAAAGCTGTTTGGGCTTTTTCCTTTTTTTTTTCTTTTTCTTTTTTCCTCCCCCCCCCCCCAACCACAGTGCTAAGCATAATCTCAGATCCAGCAAAATACAAATTACTGTGGATGGCTTTATTGTGTTTTATCCTCTTCTCTGGCATTGGGAACCTCCTGGATATAGGGACTGCAGCCAGTGTCAGCAATCACAAAGTAGCATGGTTGCTGGGCAAACAATTTCCTCTAGCATGGATGGGCTGAAGGAGTGTATAAATATTCCCCCTTCTCTCTCCTGTTTCTGCTTGCAGTTTGCAGAATGACATAGTAAGGAAGTGCTTTCCAGCCACTCCAACATTTCATCGCTCTCAGCTCTGGTATCAACACCATCCAGTTGAGGCCTCAACCAGGTGAGTCTGGAAAATGGTTGAAAGCCTTCAGAAACTCTAGAAACCGTGGTTTCCAAAAGGGAGTCTTCAATGTTGTGAGGAAAAAAAAAATCTTCTTAACTCAAAAAAGGAGGGGAGAAAAGAATGTTTTAGTGTCACACAAAGCAAATGCACGTTATTCTTTTGGGCTTTCCTTCATTTAAGGAGTGTCGTGTCCATTCAGACCCAAGGGTGTTATTCTTCTCTGCAGCCCCCTCTCATAACCCTGAGACTATTTTCTGACTATGCCTGAAACAAACAAGTCCATTTCCATCCTTCGAACTCCTCCTACAAATTTTCTTCGTTTTTGGCTGGCATTCTACAAAATAAGCTCCTACTGCTGCTCTTTCATCATGTCCCAGCTTTCCCTTCATTAAGTTCTTGCTAATGAACTGAAAAACAAGCAGGGATTGTCAGGATGTGATCTCTGCTCAGCCGCTCTGCAGTGACTGGGTTTTAATTGCAACAGGTCACATTTTGCTTTCTATCCTCAGGCCAGAAGTCAGAGCAGCTTTGAAGTAGAGTGATTTACTTCTAATATACTGGATGTTTTACATTCATACATGTCCTTTCTTCTTCATAAATTCAGACACCAGCTGAAACTTCCACACATTACCAACTCCCCATTAGGAAGGGTGCAATTCTTAGACCCCCCTTCTCAGTAAAACACCCACAAGGGCGGTGAGGGCGCACAGTCCTGGTCTGGCTCACAGTACAGCCGTGAAAGAAACCTGTTCTGCCAGGCCTTGTTGCCTTTTGCAAGCTGGAGGGCCACCATGGACTAGCACCCAGGTGGGCTAGAGCATCACTTTGTACAAAACCATCCTTCCTTGAGTGGTTTGCTATTGCCAGGAATGGAGCCAAGGTCTGGTTTTGTCAAAAAATACAATGCAAAAATAACCCCTTACCTGTAAACGCTGCATTCCCTGGGTTTAGCCTTTGTTGGCTGAACCTTGCAACATTTGATGACCTCCTGGCAGAGGGGTTTGCCAGCAGCTCCAGAAACCAGTGCTTTTTTTTATTTTGTGCCATCATTTTATTGTGTCATCAACTCCCGCTGTCAGACCAGTGAAGGACTACACTGGTGGGCTTTGCATCTTACATTTGGGTGTCTCTCAGGGAGCTTCCCCCCACTTTTCACCACCTCAGTGTCATATAGACCTGTGGTTGCCCAGGCCAGCCCAAGGAAAGCTGATGGTTTCTTGGAGCACTGAAAGTTGCTGCTGCTCTCTGTGTGCGTGTGTGGACTGTCCTGTGGGAAGGGTAAGGAAGAAGCTTAAGAGTGAGTTAGAGAGGTGCTTGCCCCTAAAATATCTAAGGCATGGAAAGGGGAAATCACAAGGGTGGAGAAGAGGGGCTGAGAGCCTTGGAAGGAGAGAGCCAGGGGAGAGTTGCAAGCAGCAGTTCAGGCGGCTGCAGGATATGAAAATCCTCCCACTGCTCTGATTTGCCTAGCAACTCTTCCTTTGGCAGCCAGCACTGCTGGTGGTTTGCCATGCAGATGCAGTCTCCATCTGATGGGGAATAGAGCAGAAGGGCGTTAGAGGAACACAGCCCAGCTCTTGGGAGACCTAGTGCCATGCAAAGATGCTGCAATGAAGATGTTGACTCAACGGTTGGCCCTGTCTGCCTATGAGCCTGATATGGTGTCCGCCACCTTTTAGGTGATGGCTCTTTCACAATCCTGCAATGCTGGGAAGCAAGTGTTAAATGGGAGCCCAGCTTTGTGTACTAACAGAGTTCTTCACCACTGTGTGCACAGACACATGGCAGCGTCATCTGCATAGTTCAATAATTATAAACGAGAACAGTGAAAACTGCTCACCATAGAAAAGTGATGGTGGAAATTAACTGTTTTAACCTTGATTTATCTCTGGTTACAGCAAAGTTAAAATTTAAGTTTTTATCAACTTGCAAATTTTCATATCTTCTGGGAGAGAGTCAAATATATAAGGCCTCCTTCTGAGAGAGGGCACAACACAAGGGCACAAATCCCCCAGGATTTTTGCATTGTGAGTAACAGGTTGTATTAAATAACACAGGGTCATCTGAGTGATTCAAGTGTCCCCAAACAATATGAGCAAAAGTCCTGAATCACAGACAGAAGCAAATCTCATTGACAGCAACGGTGACAGTAAAGGGTGCTGACAACAGACCCTGAGGTTGGTTTTTAAAGACAGTTGTGGGGTAGGTGTAAGAAGAAAAAGGAAATGCAGCTGTTGATAAGGGGAGGAGAAGCTCTGGGGATGTATGACAAAGCCTGGGGTGGAGTGATGTCTGTCTTGAGGGGCTGAGGAGGTGAAAAGTGGGAAGAGAGAAGGTTTGCAAGGGACCCTGAACCAAGCAGTGCAGTTCATAACCAACAGAGGATCACAGCAAGGAGTGACATATGTGACTTTGTGTAGGATGAAAATTTCCATAGGGCATGTTGGAGAGGATTTGCACCCAGATTCTCTGTTTAGTCCTCCTTTCCATCTTCAGCTGTGGTTCACTGGAGCTAACAGTGCTTCCACCACAGCCCTAGGCCCTTTCATCATCTCTTCTCTCCTTTTCCCTGGTGTGCTTTGCCTGGAGATCTTCTCCTTCAACACGCAATATGTCAAATTCTGCTCCTTGCTCTGTGGTGAAGTCACTGCAAGCCCCAGTGAAATCCATTCAGGCACAGTGGCTGTCTTTTCTGACTGTGCAGCATTTCCCAACAGATGCAGCACGTGCAAGAGGCAAGCTGAAGAGGCACTTCCAGTGAATTGAGAAGAGAGATGTAAATCATTGTCAAGGCCTGGGATACTCAGCAACCTTCACAAAGAGGAACATGCAGGAGTCTCTCCATCTTGGTCATGTCTGTGGTCTGTGAGACTGTGTCCAGCTTCACGGACTTCTGGTGCTGGTGGGAAGGGACTTCCATTGGTCTCCAGTCCAGCCTCTCTTTTGGAACGGCAGTATGACAAAAGTATAAACATTTTGCTCTCCTGTTTCCATAAACAAAGCAATAAGCAGTGAAAGCACCTTGCTTCATGGGAGCAGTACAGAGAGGGAGCATCCTGCTGGAGCTCCCTGCTATGTGGGTTTCAGCAGCTTCCATGGGGGCAAGGTGTGTGAGAAGCAGCACAGACCAGCACTTGTGATTTGCCCTGGGATGAGGGCAGGATTGAAGGTGTTTGGAGTCAGATTCTCTCTCCAACTTCCATGCAGCACTAGGTACAAACACAGTATTCAAGGCAAAGCAGCTATGAGAGTGAAGAGAGAAACAAGCCCCTCTTTCCAAAGTTCAACTCTTTCATCCTTTCACAGGATTTCTTTGTGATTTCTTTGACATAGCAGAGAGAAGTTTGAGGTGTCTCTCTTGAAGGCCATAGTTTGGAAAATATGCCAAGCATTCTGCAATAAGACTCCTTTCACACCCACTCTGTCCCAAGGGTATTCACCCATATTATATTTGGTACCAAGGTCAGAATCTGTGGCCTAAAACGACCAATCAGTGGGGGGAGTAAAAGATGCTCATGTCAGTCTAGCCCATCAGAGCAACCTCTAAAATAGTCTCCTTGTCTGAGAAGGGAAAAAAAACATCAAACATGAGTTTATTTCTCAGGAGCTTAACATCATATATACTGAAAGGATCATCTTCAGACAAGCGTTCCTGCAGTCATGTTTGAATCACGCTGAAACAAACCAAAAAGGTGAAAAAAACCCACCCCATACTTCACTGTCATTGCAGAGTTGGCTTCAGCTCAGCAGAGTCCCTGTGCACCAACTGAAGGATCTCTTTGGAGTGCACCACTGATTGAACAAAAGCTCTTGGGGAAGCTCTGAAAAGTGGCTGAATGCTCCTGTTGCAAGAGTAAGGCAGGATGAAAAGTGAATCTCCATGGTGAGGGTAATGCTCTCCCAGCGGCCCTGTGAAGTTACACACACACAGAGATTCTTTTCTTGAGAAAGAAGAAAACAAAACAAAACCAAAAACAAAGAAAGAAAAAAAACAACCAAACAAACAGGAAGCTGAAAGAATCATCGAAGAATTAGAAAAGCTGGTCTGGAAAGCGGCTGAGAAAATGTGACATTAATCCAGGAACTGGGTGAAAGGACAAAACATGATCTGCTCATGAAGAACCTCCAGAGCAGTGGGACTTGTTTGTGGGCAGATGTTGATGGTTCCCTAGAAGGACGGAGTTTTATAAACACAACAAGAGTTAGTGTTCAGATAACTGGAGATTTCAAACTGGGATTTTCAAAGGACTTCCATCCTTCAGAACACACTGCAAGACAGTCCAATCTCATTTCTTATTTGTGGAAAACTGGCTGATCTTTGCCTTGCTTTATATTCCAGACAGGAACAGCACGAAAATGCAATTTGCAGAGTATTCCTTTAAAAGAGAGTTATGTAAAAGAAGATTTGTAGTAAATTTATTTTTTATTTTAATGTTTCCTTTCTCAGGGAAATACAATGCTCCTAAGTACTACCAAAATTATATAAGAAGGTCTGATTTAAGTTCAAAATTGCTGAATGCTCCTTCTATATAATACAGGTCTGGAACGGGTATTGTACATGGAAAAAGTTTCTGCTTATATTACAAGGAAATCCTGGCAAAGTATACTACAGGCAAGAGAGATTTGGACAGAGGGAAGACCATAGAATCATAAAGTTGTTAAGGCTGGAAAAGGCCTTTAAGATTATCAAGTCCAACCATTAACCTTGTACCACCTCCATTAAACCCCATTAAACTACATCCTCAAGTGCCATGACCACATGGTTTTTGGGCACTTCCTGGGATGGTAATTCCGTCACTTCTCTGGGCAATCTGTTCCAATGCTTTAAAACCCTTCCCATGAAAAAAATTTCCTTATATCTAATCTGAACCTCCCCTGGCACAGCTTGAAGGCCATTTCCTCTTGTCCTATCCCTTGTTGCCTGGGAGAAGAGAATGGCACCCTCCTCACTCCATCCTCTTTTCAAGGAGTTGTAGAGAGCAATAAGGTCTCCAGCCTAATCCCTCAACTACTCCTTATCAGAGTTATGCTCCAGACCTTTCACCATCTCTGTTGTCCTTCTCTGGACACACTTCAGCACCTCAATGTCTTTCTTGTAGTGAGGGGTTCAAACTGGACACAGGATTTGAGGTCTTGCCTCACCCCTCACCTTCACCCCACATTGCCTTTCTGTCAAAATAGCACTGAGTCATTTTACTGAACAGTATTTAGTGATCTGGCTTAGTGGTGGTTTGAAAGAAGCGTGTCCATGCCTTCTATCCATAAGATTTGTAGCAATAAGTCATGTCATAATGACTTTGACATCTATTGACATGGCAAATTTAGTCAGGGTGAGCCTGCAACATCTCTCTGTGCATTGCAGATTTTTCTAGGAAATTGGCTCGTTTGTGTTTCTCCATCTTCATGTAGCAGGATATAGGAAAATTCACAGTAATTTCTCTCCCTTTTCTTTATTCCAGGGAACAGATTTCCAAGTAGATAACCTCCACCACCGAGACATTTCAAAGCACAAAGCCATTGCACAAAGAATCTGTTTAAGATACTTGAGTACAAAGTTTGCCTTGTGTTTAAAAACCTTCTTGTGAAAGGGACTAGAAACACAGAATGAAGAATTCTTTACAGTGTTTTAATTAACAGAGGGTTTATATCACTAAAGTAAATTGTAAACCTATATCACACAAAGAAATTTAAGAAATTATAAAAGACCTCTCTGAGCTGCCTGCTCTGTGTTACTGAAACTAGACTATAGCTAGACTATAGTGGATCCCTGTTTTTTATTTTAAGTATTGCCATTTCCACTGTTTTTCCATTTGTTATGTTCTGTGACTGCTCGTGGTGCTCTGTGTGATAGCACGTTATGACTATTAATAGCCAACCACAATAAATCCCCATCACCTGCTTTTACAGGGAGGGAGAGTAACTTCTTCATGCAATGAAAAATACTGAGAAAAATACATAATGCACATTTTTAGAGTTTGAGACAGCAGGAAGCTTTTCTTTTAGGTTTTAGCTTTCTCTGACAACCAAATTGTAATATTAAATCCTCCTGAAATCTGCCGTCAAAGATTCAAGACTGGGTGTCATTAGTCTAGTCAAGCACTAGTGTTGGCAGTTGCTGAGAGATATGAGAATTTGACACCTTGCCCCAAATTGGCTGAAGCCAACTCTTCTCAGTGACAGTGAAGTATGGAGTGTTTTTTTTTCACCTTTTTGGTTTGTTTTAGCAACCTGGGGGAGCGTGATTCAAACATGACTGCAGGAACACTTTTGTAGCTGGGCTAAGGAACAGGAGAAGCTGTTTTGGTTGCTGCATGTGGCATGCACTATGATCTAAACAGAAAGAAAATCTGTTTCTTTGCTATATCTTAAAGGCCCACAGGCAGCCAAAACCTGCTTCTGTGCAGTTAAATTCAAGGAGTTTGAAGGGAAAAATAAATTTAAAAAAATTCCAAAAATAAAGATGCAAGGTTTTTCTCTCTTAGTTCCAAGATTAACTCCAAATTAAACATTTTCTTTGTGAAGGGACATGTTTATCCGAAAGTATATCTGTACAGTCAGTGCCAGTCTACAGGAGATTGAGGTCTGCGTTAAGTTTGAGGTATCTTTTTCTTGCACCCACACTAGTTGGTCCCCAGGGAGCCAACGGAGAGCCCATCCCAGAGTCATGGCTCAAATCAATGTACAGCTGAGTTTCAAGAAAGGCTTGTGAGGGAAGGAATAAACAACAGAAAGGCAGCAATGTTCGTTTTCACCAGAAAGTTGGACCAAGCGGAGTTCTTGCTCTGTGGATAGTCAGTCTACAGGAAAATTTTCTGTTTGCTGAGAAGGCAGGTACAAGGTGAGGGGACTAAACTTAAATGTGCTGAAGGAGTATTGAAGTACTCCTTCTCCCCACAGGAATAGCCTGTGCCTTTGGGCCTTGGATGCTGTCCTTGAGCTGATTGTCTCCTGCAGGACACAAGTTTGAACTCATCTGTTCCTCCTGAAGCCATAATACATCCCAAAGCACTTCCAAAAGACTACGTAACCCTCATTTTCCTGTGTGTCCATGGGTTCCTTACCATCACCAGCTGCTCTCCAAGGTGAAGACCACATAAAGCTCAGCAAGGCTGTTGGACCACTGGCCCATCCTTCCCTGTGATTTGTCCCTTCTGCCCTTGTCTCTCTGCAAACCAGCCTTTCAGAAGGACTTCTGCTCCTCCACGTGATGCTTCCTTTCCCTACTGTTACGAAGAGCCCTTTCTCCAGTTGAGCACTGTGATTTCTCCTCCCCTAAAAACCTGGCTCAGAGAGCTGTCTTTGTGGGGGTCAGCAGCTAAGTGGCACAGCTGCTGGTGGGAGTTGGGCTGGCTTTTTCATGTTGTTGCATTTGCCTGTAAGACTGATGGGAGATGCACAACCCATGGCAGAGGACATTAAAAATGCCTCTACCTCCTTTCCACAGCAAGGGCCTTCTCTGTATCATTTTAATGCAACAGCTCTTGAATGCTCTGTATGATTTGAAGGCATTCAATACATTATTTAACATTAGTAATGGGGGGAGGGCAGGAAGGCAGAATCTGCATTGCTGTTTTTAATTGCTTGAACAGTTTCTCATCACTCAGATCTGGACTCCATGTAACTCTTGCTCTGCTTGTGTAAGACCTTCCCACTCTACAGTCATTTCCTATCTCGATTATTTAATGTATCCTTTTTTTTTTTTGTCTTGAAATAGATTACATCATCCCAATCTAAGCATAAAAGAAAAATGCTCTTCCTCACAGGGCTAATTAGCAGCCATAGTTGGCTGTTCCCAGCAGAGCAGACCTGCCTTTGTCTGCAGAAATCTTAAAACAGTAGAGAAGTGAAATTCCTTGTGGTAAAAAGCTGAAAATTGGCCATGTTGAATTCAGTTCCTCTCCCTGTCTGGCAAGATGAGCTCAATGGGGATATTTCTGGTCGCAGCAGGAAAAGGATGCCTGGCTGCCATTCCCTTGCTGTTACTTTGTTCCATGGATTTGCTGCTGGATGTCACAATGCTGCTGGTTGTGGGAAATGTGGAGGGGTCATCTGCCAAGGGCTCAGTAAGGCGGGAAACCAGTGGGAGAGGCTGGTAACTCCCATCCAGGAAAGCTCTCCCATTGTCACTACTTTTTCCACCTTTGATGCACTTCCACAGAGAAGCAGCACTCGTGGTAGTTTCTGTTAAAATGAACAAGGCACCAGAACAAGCCATAAAAGAGGTTCAACACAGTTTACCATGGAAAAGTCTCACAGGGATGCTGAAAGTCGAGATTTTATAGGGACATGATGACTTTGGTGACAACCATTGCTGTTAATTCCCTCCACAGGCAGGTACAGACAGGCTCATATGTCACAATAGCAACTTGAACTAGGGTCACATCTGAAGTAACTGTGCTTATACCTTGTCTGTTACAATCCTCAGTCTCTAATATGAAGTTTGATTGTATTGTTTTTCTTTTTCTAATCTATCACTGACAAATCAGCCAATATCAGCCATGAGAAATGAAGTACTTTAAGGTCATTCTGATTAATGCCACATCTCATTAATAATTAGTTGCCCTGTTGTTGTGACTCCAATTTCACAGCTCCCCTTTGCACTCTCTCTGGTTAATCACATCCATTTTTAGCTTGCTGATCTTAATTGGTAATTTATTATGTCTCTTTCCATTTGATGGACACTGATTTCACCTTACCACTAATGCGTCTATCCCACTGCATCTCTGCGATCAACTGGTAAAACTAAAATCGATGAGAATTAAGTTTAAAGCTGAAGTTAAAGTCCCCTGAAGGCAGGGCTTCCATTCATTGTTACCACCTTGCAGGATGCACAAGGTTGTTCTGCCCCAGCCCCGGCAGGCAGCTACACCTGAGAGATCAAAACAGCACATGTAGTAGCCTCCATGACCTACAGCTCAGGAACAGAAGAGCAACTGCCTCGCAGAATACCCACCTGTGTCAACCACCAGAAGAGGCTTCAGGAGGATGCCGGGAGAGAATAAAAGAGAAGAGAGGTGTGTTGCTCTCTCTGACCTTCCATGAGGAAACACAACCTGTCCACGTCAGACTGTCAATGACTACAGCAAAGGCACTTAGTGCCAGAAAACAGATGCCCACAGCCAGCACCCAAGAGGGTACCAGGCTCTGCTACACCTGTAGGCACAAAAAGAGGTGTCATGGCTGTGTCATGGTTACAGCTGTGATGGACTGACCATGTGAGCAGAACAAGGCTCCGTAGGGACCGAGAGTATCTTCAGCTAGCTGGGGTGATGTTGCTGGGGACACGACCACTGATGAGCACTTGCCATGCACCTGCAGGTGGCCCTGGAGGTCAGCACACTTGCTTGTCCCCAAGAAACTTACAGCCCAAAACAGCAGGTCACGGGTCTGCTGCACTCTGAGCATCAGTAGAGGATGACACTGGCCCTGTGTGCAGTGACACTGGAACCTGCAAGGGCAAGGCTGGGCCAGCCACTTGTCTGTGTGACACCACGACTGTCCATGGGCTGCACTGGCCACAGGCAGCTGTGATGTGGCTTGTGACATTGTGGTTTTGCTGCAAACACCAACAGCTGTTCTGAGTTAAGAGCTGGAGAGTTAAGAGCACAGAGCTGGACCCCATGCGTTTGGGGACTGTAGATCTCATAGAGGGCACGAAGAAATGAGGAGTTAAGGAGAAAGCACTGGAAAAACATCATGTAAACAAGAGTTTGAGTCCTGGACCAGACCCTTTGTGACTCTACAGTTGCTTCTGCATCTTCGTCAGGGTAAGAGCACTATGTGATGTTTTTCATCTACCTTGGACATCAGAGCAGGAACATGAGGTAAGTACAACACATTATCTATTCACCATCCCACTTTCTTCTGCCACCCAAGGCCCCTTGCCTGCCTGCTGTGTCTCAATGGCTCCTGCATTCACAGTGTGTGCAGGTCTGAGAGGATCACACTTCCCTAGGTATTCTGTGTAGGTAGAAAATTGCTTTGTTTTGGCACATGAAGTGGATCATGCCAACACCCTTTGTCAAATATTTAGTTGGTAAACAACTACAAAATTTACGTGTGATTTGCAAGAGAAATTTGCATAGACTCAGTCGTCTTCAAGGAAAGAAGACCAAAGCCAGTGGCTTGGAGCAAGAGATGAGTTACAATCCTTGTTTACAGAAGAATTACACCAGATTCTTCCAGCTCTGATGGGTTGTCAAGCCTCCCATGCACTGACACCATGATTTCAAAACAGTGCACCTAATTTACTGCTGCTCTGTACATTACAGAAACAGTGTTTGCAGCTCATCATCGATGAACTCAGTAGGTTTCCATCTGACTCCAAGGTGCACAGCCAAGCACTCACCGGGAGTAAAATCTACAGGAATAAAATTACAGAGTGGATGCTTGTCAGGATCGATTCCTATTATATAGCATTGAAAGAGTCCTACCAGAAAAGGGTTGGTGAAGAGAATCAACCAGCTACTGATAATGCTTTAATAACTGATGTATTTAATGTTGTTTGAAGTGTCTTTTTTGTTAAGTCACGGTTTCTTCTTCCCAGAATCCCCCTGTAAGCTAAGGGGGCTGGAAGAAGAAATGCAACATCATGTTACCTGAAACCCTCTCCTACTGAATGCAAATTCCTTTACTTCTGTTGGCCTAGAGCCTGACCCCTCTATTGTCTCTTACTGGTGGGTTTGAAACCCTCCATAGTCCATATAAACCCCTGACCATGAATAAACTTCCTCTTTTGTTCCTCTCTCTCTCAGGTGGTCTCTGTGTGTCCTTTGGGGCTCTCAGTGACCACGTGGTGGGGGGGGTCACAGAGAGCACACTGTTTCTCCTAGGTTATGGACTAAAACTCCAGGACCAGGAAGATCATCCATATCACTGCAGGACTGCATCCCTACAACACACAGCACCAACGAGGCATAAAGAATTTCCCTCAAAAAGAACAGATGCTGACAGTAAATCAGAGCCCATTTGCACCTCAGAAGAGGGATCTCAGAAGAGCAACTGGTGTTTTAAGGCGGGGTGGGAGGGGGTTAGGTTTTGGTTGGTCTTTAATGCTGCAGCAGTCCAAGTTACTAATTAATATAATAATTTCATATATATATCTATATCTCTCTATATATCTATCTATATATATATATCTCAACGTCTAGATGATCACATTAACCCGTTATCAGTGGAATACTTCCTAGGCCAAAAGGAAAGGAACTCAGACCCATATTTGCCATAGTAATAGCCAGACTTGAAACATAGAGGGGAATGGATATAGCAATGAAGGCTGTTGGATTTAGCAACTCAGAGGTGCAATTCAGTTAAACTACAGCTTCAGTCCCTTGCCCTTCCAGGAGATAGTCCACTTGGATAACTAAAGATTCTTCATCCTCATGCACAGAAAAATAGCTCCTGCTGATGGTGAGCCTGCAGACAGAATGAGATAAGTCAGGGAGCCAGGGGAAGGAGGGGAACAAAGCAGATTTAGGGTGAGATCAGCTGGGAGGGCAGTCTACTGCTGCTCTGGCTATTTACAGGGCAAACCTAGTTATTGCAGCAGATTTATACCCTCCTTGAGAAGGCAGCTCCCCACTGCCTAGGTGCCTGGGCTTTCTTGTGAATGAGCTGAGCTGGGGGCCTCAAGGAGTTCCCCCCACCCTACATTCCTGCACAGCCAGAAGCTGGTGATATCCACCAGCAGGAGCCTCCTGCAGGAGAGGGTTGTGTCCTGCTGCAAGGATATGCAGGGCCCATAATTCCACTATTCTCCACAGCTAAGAAAGAAAAGGAGCAAATCCCACATGGTTTTGTCCCAGCTGGTAATATTTCTCTCTCAATAGAATTTCCAAGAGAGAGAGATTGAGCAGACCCAGAGACTGACTTTTCTGATTCCCTGACCTCTGCCAAGGCATCAGAAATTTAATATCTTCCCCTCTGTAAATCTTAAATTTTCATCTTAGTATTTTGCTGGTAGCATTTTTCCATGTTGACAGCTATATTTCTGGAACACTTCTAGCAGATACCTGAGCGCTTTGGAAAAAACCCCCTGGCCACATAGCTCTTAAAATATGTCCAACTTTTCTAACCTAGTGGAGTGGTTTGTTAAAGTGGATGGAGATTTTCTTTAAAGAGCAGAGAAGGTGATAACAATAATAGGGGAAAAAATCTTGGAATGTGCCAAGGTCAGGCCATAATGATCTCATGAAATGTGACCCTGGATAAGACATGGAAACATCAGGTATTATACCTGGGGCTAATCACTCTTCTTATACCTTTCCTATAGTTCTTCCTAAGAATGGAAAAAATGTGTGAACTGAAGTTACCTGACACTTAATTTCAAAGCATGCTGAAATCCAGGAGAATCTCTAACTGCCTTCTTAAATGGCCTGATACATTACCCTTGTCAAAGGAATAATTACAATGCACAGGTGGCTACTCATCCATGCCTAGGGTAGGCTATGCTCAGGGGCTTACAGAGCAGATATTGTTCAAATTCTCCTGGAGCAACTGGGAATGCATGCTCTAAGGGAATGCATATGCTATGGAAAGTCAATTACATTTGTTTCCCACATCTTTTGATCCCCCAGGGGCTGCACGAAACGTTAGTAATGTGGAACTTTATAGCCTATGTCATGTCCTCCAAGCAAGGTATCTTCAGTCTGTCAGCCTCACGGTCACATGCATGAGGCAGAGTCCTTGCACCTCCAGCACCAGATGAGATTTTTTATGCTCACCTGCCTCAATATCACTTGTTCCTGTCATGTATAAAATGCCCCCTGGCAGTGAAAAATCTCTTAAGGTAGGTTTCAGCCGTGTGGCAACTGCGAGGCAACAACCTGCCCATCCCTAGGGCACGCAGTCCCCTGTGCTTCGTAGTGACCTCGAAGTGACTGTGCATCAGGCCACCAGCAGCAATGGGCACCACTGAATGTGGCTGGGGCTGTCCACAGCCCCACCGGAGCTGAGGAGCCATGAGGTTGAACTTCTCCCTTTGGTTAGGAGGAACCGTGCTGGACCCTCAGCAGCAGCAGCCGGAGGAGCCAAATGACCTATGGTTGCCTAGTAAACATTTCTGCTCATCACAGCCTATTTGCACACATTGGGCATGACTGTTTCCAATGAGATGCCATCTGGAATAAAGGCAACTTCGAGCATGTATTTGGGCATTCAGACACGTTTAGAAAGCAGACAGGAATGTGCAAGTTAACATTCAGATATTTCCCAAGCCTGTATACCTAGAAGCCAAATGCTCCAGCTAAACAGATTGTGCCCTATTAAATCAAAGCAGTGCATTGACAAAAGCTTAGCCCACAAGATGTCATCTAGGTCAGCGTTACACAACAGTGTGTACATGGGCTATGGATATTCTCCTTTCATTCTTAATGAAAACATTAATGCCTTGCTGCTTTCCTTGCCTACCCCAGCCACGTTTCAAGGAAAGAGGGATTAGTTTCACAGGAGGACAAACAGTGCAACAAGATCCTGAATTCTCTGTGCTTAGAGTGGTCATTTGTCCTGGGATGCTTCTGTGCTCACACAGAGCACCAAACACAAATGGGGTCCTCATCCACCTTTGGATAAGCCAAATAAATAATGATAATCTACCAGCTCTTTGAAAACTGGTATGTGAATGTGCTGCCTTTGGCTGGGGTGGAGTTGACTTTCTTCACTGTGGCTAGTATGGGGCTGTGGTTTGGATTTGTGCTGAACACAGTGGTGACAATAGAGATGTTCTTGTTATTTCTGAGCAGGACTTACAGGGAGCCAAGACCTTTTCTGCTTTCACAGGGCCATGCTGGTGAGGAAGCTGGGGGTGCATGGGAGGCTGAGAGGAGACACAGCCAGGACAGGTGACCCAAACTCACCAGAGGTGTATTCCACACCATATGACATCATGCTCAATACATAAAGTGGGGGGACATTTGCAGTTTGTTTTTCCAAGTAATCGTTATATGTGATGGGACTTTCCCCTCCTGGAGAGGGCTGAACAACTGCCTGCAGTTGGGAAGCAGTGAAAGAATTGCTTGTTTTGCTTTGCTTGTGCGTGCAGCCTTCCCTATTAAACTGTCTTTATCTCAACTCATTACTTTTCTAGCTTTTACTCTTTCAATTCTCTCCCCAATTCTACTGGTGGGGGAGTGAGCGAGCAGCTGTGTGGCTGCTAGCTGGGGTCAAACCATGACAGTGAGCTAAAGTCAAAATCTATTAATCAAATCCTCAGGTAGACTAAAGCCATTTTAAGTCACTATGGCAACATAAAGGGCCTCATAATTACAGCAAATTACATTTATAGTCGCTTCAGGGAAATGTTCTTAGACCTCTCTTCCTCCAGTTAATTGATGGACATTTAACTTAAAATACCGAACACCGTTGCAAAGACTACAATAGATTTTCCTTACATGTGTATTCCTGGCTACAAACTAAGCTGACATCTGCCTTTCTTGTTTTGTGGACCCTTAGATATTTTCCAATTCAAGTACATTTAAGCTTCCTGGGAATGGACTTGCTCTTTTCTGCAGATCATTCAGAGCTGCCTGGTGTTTACAGGCAGCAAAACATTGTTCTGGTGCAAAAGGGGAAAAAGGGGCAGTCCTCTTCAGAGAGAAATGCTAAAGAACATAAGCTTTTCAAGGACATCTTACATTGCAGAGGAACATGGTGTTGGTATATTTATGCACATTTATAATGTTCTTTTTGTCAAGGTATCTAAGCATTATGTAATGGGTTTAAAACAAGAGCGGTGGCCTGGGACAGTCATTTAAAGCTACTTAAGCTTTGAAGGCTCAGCTCCCCCACGCCACTTTGGGGAAGATGAAGCAGTGCAGTGCACAGAGATTTAGAAGTGGCCTGAACAAAAGTCAAGGAGCCACTTTTAAGTCACTCACAGCCAGATGCTGCCCCTTGTTTGCCAAAGCCAGGTTTGCTTGCTGTATGCAGTATCAAGTGATGACCACTCAAACCTATAACTCAGTAGAGTAGGTCTGGCCCTCATGGAGAAGCATAAGGAAGAGATAGGCATGAACTGGGATACATTTACATGGGAACACAGATGGGAAGTTTCTTACCCTCCATTCATACTCCAAGTAGCCTTGGAGTATGAATGGAGGATAATCTACTTCTCCTCCATGACTGGGGTGGGGGAGGGCATAAGGCACCACAGAGTGGGACTTGTTTTCCCCACAGCACTTGATCAGCCAAATGCATCTGCATCATCATTTTGGTGGCACTGTCTGAAGAATCTGCTCTTTAACAATGCAAACTCCCAGCTCCAACCCGAAAAAGCCAACAGGAATTTAGCCTTTCCTTCCCCCATTCAGCTAAAAAACCTTTCAACATTTGCATCTCCTGAAGGCTGCATGCACCAGTCACCTCATGCTCCTCTTCTCAATAATTGGAGCAGAAAAAGCTCTCTTTCCTCATGATGTATCATCTCCAGCTGCTGGCCAAGTTTTATTGTCCTATTCTGGATTTTCATCAGCTTTTCAGCAGCCTTTAAAGAAGCACAGGTTTGAGTCTGGCACACAAGCTGCTCAGGGCCAGACTCCTTGGCACAGCTGGTGCTCTGCTACTGCTCCTTGGCACAGCCAAATGTGGTAATGTCCCTCTTCAACCACACCCCAGCAATACCCCCTCACTGTTCCTGATCCTGGACCTCAAAATCACGCCAAGCCTTTTTTTTTTTTTTTCTTTTTTCTTCTGAAAATACTTGTAGATCAAAACTGCACAGACTAAGACTGGAACCAGAGCAAACAGAACATTTCTATGCAATTGAGATTTTATGTGAGAAACACCAGCCCCTTCCCCCAATTCCTCCACCTTTCTCCTTCCATGTAAATAAAGTTATGCATGTGTAAGACCCTTTGATTAATTTGAATTTAATATAAGAACAGCAATAAATTATATTCCTCATTGAGAATGATGTACTCCATAATCCACATCCCATTTCCTTGTTTAGTTGGTAAAACCACAGAATGATTTTTGCACATCCATGCCTTCAGAGCAATTAAAAGAATTTGGGTGGGAGGGGGAATTGATCCTCCAGAAATGAGGTTGAAATATTGCTTTTTTCTTTCCACCTTCATAATTACAATAAGTATTGCAGAATTAGCATTTCTTATATGGTGGATGTTGTTGGTCCAGCCCTAATTAAAATGCACTTCTTTAAATGGGGTGTACTTACTATGTAAGTTAACTAAATGGTCCACCATTTTTATTATGTACTGTATTATACATTTATTATACATACATGTATCTTTTTACATGTAGTTCCTGGTAGTTTTGTGTTCATCTGAAATTGTTCTCAGCACTGATAACACCACTGAATAGCAGTGGGCCATACTCTGATCACATAGCCAGGTTATAATCCTTTTAGCATGGTCTTTGTGCTTTTTCCTAAGGCCACTGCCACACCAAAGCCCTGAAGGCTACAGCATCCCCCTCAGCTCAGTGGGCAGGCACCCAGCCCTTTGTAATTTTGGGGTTCAGGTTGTTTGTGCCTGCTGGGATGGTGGCTGAAGATAGTGGGGGCATTGCCATACCCCTCTCTTGCTGAGCAGTGGCCAAGTGGCTTCCAGAAGCTTAAGCAGGAAAATATTATAGAGGTGAAAAACCTGTCTGAACAATCAAAAAAAGTCATGCACTTTGGTTGCCAGGTATGGGTGCCTCTCCCAGTTGACATGGCTGAGTGCAAAGCCTCCAAGTGCTGGCTGTGGCTTTTGCCATAGTGATAAAATAATTTTGTGGTGTTAATAAAAACGTTTGATGAGAGTAGGGGTTTATCAGGTGTTAAGGAACTTTTCTGGAGGATTCTCTCTGTTCACAGGTAGAGATGGAGCTTGCTTTGCTTCCTGCCTCCCGTTCATCTTCCTTGGTTTTCCTCGCATATTGGGACTTCCGACCATGGGATCATACAACCACAGAATGGTTTGAATTAGAAGGGACTTTTTAAAGGCCTTTCAGTGCAACCTCTGCAATGAGAAGGAATATCTTCAACTAAATATTGCAGTGAGAGTTCTGGCAGGACTGTCCCTGTGAGCTTGCTGCAGGAAAGCTTTGCCCTGCAATGTCACCATGCTCGATGTCACATAGGGAAATCTTTTTCTTTCACATCACTTTTTCAGAAATGAATTTGTCAAGAACCAAGGGGAATAGTTACATTTAATATGGTGAGCCTCAGGAAGTGGAACAGTCTCGGGAAATAGGCTCATGCTGAGCTTAAATTTCTGCTCTCGCCTGAGAACCTCTTTTAAAATCTTTTAAAGCCTCCTTTAAAGTCAGTACTGCATTTCAGCCCTATTCTCCTTTCCTGCTTGTCATCTTGCAGTCCAGCCTTGCTGATGGCAGGGTCTTTCTACAGCACACTGTCATGTCTAGGCATGTGCTGTGTGGCCTGAGCAAGCCCAAGGCATCCTCAGGACAGAGCTCACCCCATTCATGTCAACCCTCTCCCGCTTCCTACAGCATGAAGCCCCAGGAGCCTTATGCTGCTGGGATGGGTATTTGCATGGACCTTCTCTCTAGAGAAGGAAAAGGTGAGCCATTCAAATGTGTTCTTACTTCAGCCTGGCTTTTTGGCCTCCCTCACACAGGAGGAAGGGATGTGGAGCACACTTAAAAAGCCAGAGCCGTGGGCTTGCAGAAGAAATTGCCACTGCCCCTCCATAACCCAGCAGCATGAGGAATGACACACGTTCCCCTTCTGTCAGTGCCCCCTGTCCCCCCACAGCTGAACCCCAGAGCTGCAGCATCCTGGCTAGCACCACACCGAGGGGAAGGGCCCTGGTCACCGTGTGCTCTGCCCTGCAGAAGGGATTTAACTCTGTTTTCACTTCCCCTATGAGACATCTGGGGTCACAGCCAAAAGTGCAGAACTAACACAAGGCGAGGAATCTGCCAATAGCTTTTTAGAATTATTTGGGGTTTTTCCCTTTTATTCTTCACATGAGAGTTTTGTTCTGAACCTCCATATCTGTTCTGCTGTGAGTACTAATCAGTTTTACCATGAAGCACCAGTCACAGCCAAGCTCTGCTACACCAACTATCTCTGCATACAACAACAATTCTTCAATCTTAATGAAGTCTTGCACAGGAAAGTTGTTCCCTTTCTGCAAAACCAAGAGCAAGGATGTGGAGATGAACTTTATATTGCAAGACCAAATAAACTCGACTTTTTTTATAGTTATTCCTGCATCAGGAAGGTACCTGGCCATAGCTAATGGGCTTTCAAATATTTAATTGGTCAAAGATTGAGAGAAACTTCCTGAAGAGGTGGTTGATGCCTCAAGCCTGTCAGCATTTAAGACAATGCCCTGAATAACACCTTTATCTTTTGGTCAGCCCTGAAGTACTGAGGCAGCTAGACCAAAGAGTCATTGTAGGTCCTTTCCATCTGAAATTTCTATTCTATTCTATTCTATTCTATTCTATTCTATTCTATTCTATTCTATTCTATTCTATTCTCTCTACAGTGATAAGACTTTTCATAGAGCAGAAGCATGTCTGCTGCAAATACCCAGCTATGACTTCTAGTTAACACCTCATAGATCTGCAAGGATGACAATTTTCCTTTTGTGAAGAAATTGGGTTAATATGACCTTTCATGAGGAACAAGTGAGCATTAAATAATTGTGACGAGAAATGGCTGCAGCATGGTCAGGTCTGAAATGAGCAGAGTAGAGCAGTGTGGGAGTCATGAGGAGTGAGCTTCTTCATGCATTTTGAAACACAGAAGAGAAGGAAGAGGGTAGAGGCAGCCCTGGTTTCTCTCTGAGCTAAATAAGTTATTGGTTCCGATAGTACCATGGCCTAAATTAAAGAGATGACTCACCCCTCTTAGTCGTTTTAAAGTATCATTGGGGACTTTTATGTTTTTTTAGAAACCAGATTATCAGCTGTGCATCATAGGGAGTTGGGTGAGCTGGAAGATGAACGTTGCTAAGAAATTCATGCACCAGATCAAATGAACTCACTGCAGAAAGAAGAAATAAAATCTCCAGCCATGAATGCTGCACAGCAAACAGCATCACATGCCTTCAGGCATTCTCACACCTTCAATGGGTACATTTTGTAAAGCTCACTCAGAGGGAAAAAAATTATTGTTTCTTTGTTCTCCACCCCAAGTCACAACGACAAACTGAATTATCACTGCTGGGGGCAGCAGATGAAAAATCATCTTGATTCTTTTTCTATCTTTGCTTTTGAAACCACCTGTTTCAAAACAAGGGAAATTCTGTTTCCACTGGCCTATGGGGAGCCTTAACAGTCCATTTGCTCTGAAAGAATGTGGTCCCTCTTTCTGTCAAAAGGTGAGTGCAGTTTCCCAAACTTTGCCTTTAATCACACAACCACAAAGGAAGTCTAATGAAAAAAAAGAAAGGAAAAAAAGAAAAAGAAGAAAAGGAAAAAATAAAAGAAGAAAAAAAAAAGGTTGCCGTTCAAATAATGGTGGATCACTAAGGTTAATTATAATGTCTTTATGCAATGGTTTGGAAGGTAGCAGAACATGACAGGTGGCATGGCACTGAGCTGTTTAGGTAGCAACACCATGTAATTTTTCAAACAAGACACTGTGCAGGCTGTTCTACAAGAAGCTGCCTTTGTTAAGCAATTGCTTTCAATAGAAGTATTTTCTCTACCACTAAGATCAATTCTATTAAATGGCTTATTTTTCCTTGCCCTCTTTGTCATGTTTGATGGGGTCAGGAAACACTTCTGTCAGTCTTGTCTCACCAAATGTTAAACGAAGTCAGATCTGTTCTCCGGTGGTGTTTTATTTGGAGTGTGGTCAGTTAAAACAAATAAACAAACAAACAAAAACCAAACAAAACCCCACTCCACACACCACCACCCCCTCAAAAAAAAAAAAAAAAAAAATTAAAGATTTCCAAAATGTTAAATATCATGCAAGGGAAGACTGTTTTGAAACTGGTTTTAAAAAGTAACAACTTACTACTGGCGCAAGAAAAACTGCAGGAGCAGATTAAAGCAGATGTGAAGAGACACAACAGGGAAGGAACAATCATAACTTCATGTAGGAAATGACAGGTAGAAAGCCGGCTGCCACCACTTGGGAGGGAGAGCCTTGGGGGACATGCTAGAAACAAGGCATGGCTGAGTCTCCATCGGGAAGGAGGCTCTCCCAGGAGCTGTCCAGCAGTTCTGGCAGGAAGGGAACACGAAGGTTTCCAGCCCAAGCCCCTGATGTCACCACCACTGATTCTGAAAAACTGCACGGATGGAGATGCCCAACACTGATGAGCTGTTCTAGGATGAAATTAAAAATCAGGACAAAGTAAAAACTATAGTCCAAGACTGATCGCAGGTAAGAAGACTGAGAGAGGAAAAATGGCCCCTTGTTCTATCCAGCAGGACTTGCTGTTAAAGTATTTTGGATATCTGCTTTCATAGCCTGAAAATAAAAGAACACCACCCTTTGCCATGGGCTAGGTCTGGCTTTGCACTCCTGGCAAGTCCTACTTGCAGCCAACTTCAGACTAAATTCCAGGTCTCTTTCTACTCTAAGAGCAAACTAATGCTGCAATGCCGGATTGGATGACAAGGGATCAGAAGTTGTGATTTTAGGATGATTCTAAGAGAGTGTGGATGCTGCTGAACTTGAGGGCATTGTGTCAGCTTGGAACAGCCAGGCCTGCTTGAACATGCTGGCTCTGTCAGGATCCTTTCTGCCCAGATACTGAGTCTGCTCCTTGCCTGTGCTCCATACTGCCCCAAGGGCAGGGAGCAGACAGTAGTCCTCACAGAAATCCTGGTCCCCTTTGCCTGGCAGAACTGCTAAAGCTGTGCTGGGGTAAGTGTGGCCAACTCAGCTGGGCTGACCCTCCCTGTCAAAGAAAAGTAAGGGTTGCTGCAGTAGCCAGGAGCTGCCAGTGTTGTTTTTATAACTGACCTTCCAAACAAGAAGGGCAAGCTGGAGGGAAAATATACTTCCATTAATTTGGGCAGCACCGAATATATTGAAGTAATTGCACTCTATTCATGGCTTTCTCAGCAGGGAAAGGGATTGAATTCATGCAACAAATTATTCAGAAGAAATTGTTTGCCAGACTCTCATTATGAGCTCTACAGAACAGAGGAGTTGATACATCAGATACAATTAACTTCATGTTATAAAACCCTTTTGGGATGTGAAGACTAGACCCTGCCAGCCCTACTGTACTGTAAGGGCCTGGCTGCTGGTGATTGTAACAGGGGTCTATGTCTATTCAGCCTGTGCATGTCTGCAGGTAGCAAAATCCATTAAGAACCTAGGAGATATTGTCCACTACATGTCTGAGGAAGAAAGTATCACCCCAGGCCAATGCAAGCAGAATTCAAGTGTGAGTCTTGAGTGTGACTAAGCATTCCTCAAAGCAGTCAAATATCAAGCTCATAAGTGTTATCACTGAAGAGGATTTTCAAAATGTGTTGCAGCTAGCAGGATTTTGCTGAAGGCAAAGCTAGGCCAACACCTGTCTGCTTTTAGAAGCAGATCCCTAATTACAAGGTCTTTGCTCAGTGCAGTTAATAAATCTCTTCAGGACAGGATGCTGCATTCTGCTCACCACAACATGGGGTCCGTGGCCATAGCAGCAGTCCACAATCTGTGGGGTGAAAAAAGTGCAATTGGTTCATAAAAGTGGGAAAGCAGCAAAGCAGATTCAGCTGACACCAAAATGTCCTACAGAGTCTATGCTGTTTCACCAGATTGCTCACAGGAGCTCAGATGATGTTGCTCTTGCCTTTTTTAATGCACTACATTGGACTTCTAATGCAAATTTATATTCTTGTCAACTTCTATTTTTTAGTCCTTTTCCAGCTAAACTTCATTGGCCAATGTGAAATGTATTTTTAACTTGCAGGAACCTCAGTTGAAAACAAAACTAGAAATGGAAACAGTTTCATTCTCTTTACAGCCAGGGAAATAAAAAAATCATAGTTGCACTGCTCTGCACAGAAGTATTAGGAGAATAAAGAGTGATGAGTTCTGCAGATGAGTAAAAAGCATTTCTTAAAGCAATTTGGAAGGTGAAGTTCAACATAAGGGCTCAAAGGCCAATACTGTGCCTTCCTAAGGAAAATATATGTTGGGCATTTCCAGTATTCACTGCCATCATTTATTCAGAAGGCACTTTTTAGTGCTTTTAAGGTAAATGCTGATTTTAGAATAATTCTATTTAATTAACCAAACTTGAAATGAGGTTTGCATGAGCAACTTGCAAAAGAGAGACTCAAATTACTGCCATTATTCCCTGAAATCTCACACAATGGAAACTTAATAACATCTGTCACTTCCTGAGACAGAAAAGCAAAAAGCATTAAAAGAAAAAACCCAAGCGGGATCCTGCTGAGATAAGCATAATTCCTCTAAGACCTGTTTTCTTTTTTCTATAACAGCAGCTGTCAGGCTGACCATTAGAATAACCTCCAGTGGTGATTCAGTTGCCCAGCCTGTAAACTGCAGGGACCAGATTTACTTCACGTCTCTACACATTGCAACGTGGGGGAAATGCTCTGTAAAACACCACTTATAACTACTGTTAATACACGGGCATCATTCCGTGGTGCCAGTGCAGGTCTTGTTCAAGAGACAGCTGAGACCATGGCTGTGATGTAGCTGCACCCAACAGCCCCAGGGAAAGGAAGATTCCAAAAGGTATTACTGTGTTTTCTCAAATGACTGAAGCAACTCAAAATAAGAAGTGGAGGACCAAGCTAAAAAGAGGAGGAGGTCAGGGTTCATCCCTAAGCTCTAATGGGATTTGGGAATAGAACCAGTTGTTAAGAAGGGTCCAGTTCATGTAGCTTTTGCAACTACAAAATGGGTGTTGCAAACAAGAGCACTCATGATGATGGCAGCAAAAAGACCACGCAATGGTCAAACCAAAATTACTCGCACCATGTAGAGAGTGGGGCAGGTAACAATCTCTCTACGCTGGACAGGCTGAGTGTGGAAATGGGGTTTTCATTTTTCTTGGGGACCAAAGTTCTCTTAAAGAAGAAGCTCCTGTGGTTGTCCATGTGGGCTGGTGCATGTGTGCTGTGTTTGGACAGATATTGCCAAGAGAGCAGAAGTGAAAGCACTGAAATCTTCATTAAGAGGCAGAAGTAGTTTTGGAGCAGGGTAAACATGAACGAAAAGGAAAAATGGAAAGACTCTGTGATTACTGGAGAGGTTGAAAGTAGCAAATGTCAAGAATTAAGCTTTTCTCCTTAATCTCATTGAGATGCTTTTTTCCCTTGGAAAGTCATGGTGACGCTTTTAAACAGGGATAAGAGGGCAATGGCACAGAAACTTAGTGACCTGCAATGAGATGCCTGGCGATGGCAGCTTTTTCCTGGGCCTCCTCCTCTCATGATGGCTCTGCTGAACTTGAATCGAGTACAAGCCTACCAGGTTAAGGCAAATGAGCAAAGCAAGGGAACAGATCCCACCATTCTTACAGAGGATCCTGATGTCAGGCACACATTAGAATCATTAGGACATTTTTCTTGACATCTGCAGAAGTCTAAACTATCACTGCTAATTGATTCTGAAGATTTATTTACTCAAACTAAGCAAATTAGTGCAAAGATATGCAAGAGAAAGCTGTTGCTTGGATTTAACAAGCGAGAGGTGCAATAAGGACTGCAGTGCAGATGAGATGATGATAGGTAAGTTAGTGGCTGTCCCAAGAACCTCACAGGTGCCCTTGAAGGATTTAAGGTCCAGAATTTGGTCTCTCAGCATTTGTAATTGTCTGTATGGAGCCTATATCCACACCTGATTCAACCTACCCATCAGATTCATGCACACAATTAAAATGGAAGTTTTAAATCACTGTTCAAATAGGCATGCTTTCCAACCTCTCATAGGGGAAATAACTGCAGGAGATGGGATCTGTAGGGATTTTGGCCTGGGATAAACTGTGACTCAATAAAACACATAACAGGAAACAAAAAAATCAAATACCCAGGATTTAGTAGGTAACAGATTTAATGTTGCCTCTGTGAACTTTATTCTACCCTATCCCTGCCTCCGAACAGTGGTTGATTGCAATGTCATAAACCTATTTTTTCTCCAGTGCTAATGTGTCTTTTACAGAGGAGATTTTATTTTTTAATTACATAATATTGAACTATAATATATTGTTAATGTGAATGCCTTCCAAGCAGCCTGGATGACAAATGTTGAGAATTTGAAAGTGGCTGTTATCTGAGACACTCAAACTGTGAAGCTTTGTGTGCTGTTTAATTTTCTTTGCATGTATCAGAACACAGTGAGCAGCATTTGCAATATACAGCACACAGAGGGGGAGAACTAATTCCAGGCTAGACCCTGTTGAAATCAGTGTCTTTGAGAAGAAGGTCTGCAAAGGACAAAAACATGGCACTGCATCATGATATTCCATGAATGTTTCATGCAGGGCACACCGCAGGATTGGTGCCCACGAGAGAGGAGGGTCTGGCAGCTTGGTAGCTGCTGACAGAGGAGCAGTGCAAGAGCCCTGGGAGCACCTGGGCTCCCAAGGGACTAGCACCGGGGCCTAGCAGAGATGGGGATGTTCCAGATCAATGTATTGAAGGACTCAGGAAAAGGAAAATTCGACCTCAGTGGTGTGACACTGGGTGCTGCTCCTGTCTCCAGTCTTGTGCTCACATCTGGCACAAACAGCTGGCTTTGCCTGGTACGCTGTGGTGGTCGGGCAAACACGATCTCTGTTTTGGGGTGTAAACAGAGATGTTTATTGAAGCTACATCTAACAATATATAGGTTCAGTGAGTAAATATTCATCTCAGGGGCTGGTTTATGCTAAAGATGGGAGGAGATATTACAATTAAAAGAATACAATATGCTTACTATTAGGAGACTCAGGAATGTGAAGTTAATAGACAGAAGGAACAAAGGGATTGATAAGTGAGTTTCCATCCGGGCTACGGAGTGCACAGAAAGCACAAATCTTGTCAACTTCAGGCATCTTGGAGATACTGTGGCAGCAGATGTCTGCAGGCTGGGTTAAGTCTTATCGGACCAGGGACACTCCCCCAACACTTTGCCAAGGTTTAGCTGACATTCCAGACAGGCCCCTTGCTGCCAGGCTGTTTTTGGTCTCCTCAGTACACCACTATTCCTGCTGGTGAAACTGGGTGGGTTTTAGACCTGCCATGGACCCAGTCTCACCCCTGGGCAGGAGGAACCAACCCAGGTGCATTTTGCTTGGAGTAGGCAGTAATACACAGCTGCTGCCAGCTCACTGAGCGGTTGTTGTTCATCACAGCATTTGCTGGTTGGAAGTCAGGGGGTTTGTGAAGTCATGCCGGATACACTGTGTTAACCAGTATGCATAAGTGAGTGTATTGTATATAACAAATTGTACAGATGCACAATTGCACTAATGTTATATTTATATTATATATGTTTTTATGTACATTGTGTTAGCTACTTTGATGAGAGTTAGTGGAATCTGAGAAGCCACTGCTTTCCCTGTAAAATATGGGTAAAGAGGAAATAATAACTATTTAAGAGTTACTAAATCTGAAGTTAAAGGATGGTATTAGGGGCACCGACAGTCATGAATATGTCTTTGGACTGGGAGAGAGCACTTAAATCCAAAGCAGTGCCTTCTAGCTGGTGCCACGTGGGGTGTACTATAAATATTCACTAATTGCCTCTAACGTGAAAGAACAGGAACCAGTGGTGATCCATCTGCAAAGGCAAAGAATCCTGTTTGGCTCTGTAGAGAAAGCAACTGGGAAAAGCAGAGTAAAGGCAGCTGATGCTGTTGTCAGTCCCTGCTGTGTGCCTTCCACCAAGTCCTGTGAAGGTCCAGCCTGGATTGCATCGTCACATCGCTGCAGGAGTAGGCCAAACCTAAGGAGGGCAAATCCTTCAGGTCTCACTTCAAACTGTAGCTGTTTGATGTTAAATTTAAAAAAAAAAAGTTTGTGTTAAAAGGAAGACCAAATGACCCCACCACCCTTCTGCCAGATGAGGCAGTGCTATGGAGTATTTTTAGTTTTTTTTAATTTAATGCTTTGCACTTCATGGATTTCTGTGGAGAAGAGAGTAAAATGGAGAAAAAAATTCCTTCTTAGGCTTTCATTCCCCTGTGTTATAGCAAGCCTCTTTCCATCCTTTACATCACAGAATGCAGAATAATGTAGGTTGACTCAGAAACGCTCAAGTCCAACTCCCTGCCCTGAGCAGGTCCAATTACATGGGTTTGCTCAGGGCCATGTTCAGCTGAGGCTTTAATATCTGCAAGGATGGTGATGTCACAGTCACTCTGGCCCCTGTTCCAGCATGCATTGTGAAAAATCCATTGCCTTGCAAAATAGAGAGTCTCAGAAGGAAAGATTTACAACCATTGTTTTTTCCCATAATAATATTGAATACATATTTTCTCCCATGATGTCAGAATATTAAAAAACATAAAAGCAGATGCAATAAAATATTCCAAAATTAAGCTAAAAACATTTTCACTCTATGTATTGTGTCAGAACTACACATTCTCACCAGGTGCCCCAGCTTTGATAGAAAGGCATGTTCTTAGGGGTTATTTCCTTGTTGAAATCTGGCTCTAACTCAGATTCAGATGAGTGTTACTGTGTGATGGGGTCCTGGCATACAGCCCAGAGCCACACTCCTCACTTGGGCTCTGGAATAAGAGCTTGTGATGTCGTGCTGGATTCTTTAACCCCTATGTTGGCTTCTCTGCCTTTGAAAGGTCTCTAACCAAAACACACTGGTCTGTGAATGCCAGGACTGGGAGACTGATCCATGCACTGTGTGGTTCTCTTTGCTTTGGCACACACACTTCTATATGCAGTGGTGTTGCCATACATTTGTCTGGCATTGCTCTCCTCCTTCACTGATACAAACTTTGATTTTAGTGACTAGATGAAGCTTTTTGTTTTGTTTTCATTGGTTTTAGGTCTTTCAAAAGGGTTTAGTGTTGATTAAAAGATGGGTAAACTCCTTCAAAGGCTTCTTAAAGACCTAAGCACAAGTTTTAAGCACACATCTCCCATCAGTGCAGGTGGAGGTGTTGGCAAATCTAAGTCCAATTGTGCAGAGAACTTCTCAGAACCTGAGGGGAAAGAAGATGTGTCACCTGGGTATTCTGCAGATTGTCCCCATACATAAATGTCTCTGTGATCCCAGGAAGAGCAAATCAGTTGATGTCAGGGACTCTGACCTTCCTCTGGCCACTAACTGCCAACCGTTTTGCTTATTCTTGGCTGAAGAAGGTGCATTTCAGAGGTTGTGGAGGCTGGAGCACATCTCACCCTTTACCTTCCCCTAACCTGGCAAGCTTTAACACGTCAAGGGGTCAGCTGGAGAAATCCACCAGAAGGGTAGCCTGAGAATCACTTTCAGAGGTAGGGCAATCTACCAGCCCTCTGCATTCAAAATTTCTGAGCCTTGCCCCTGAAAGCTGGGATATTTAAATCCTGCCATGGATAGAGGTTCCTTCTGTTCTGCCTCCTGGCATTCATTTCACAGTCTCAAGTCTTTTCACTCCATTTCATTAAAGGAGAAGGAGAAGCTGGTTCTTCACAGAATCAATTTATTTCTGCATGTGAATATGTGTACATGCCTGTATGTATACATACATGCATAGATACTGTCCTGGTTTTAGTAGCCAGGGTCAGTTTGTCACTGTGTGGGTGTGTATTCTAAAGCCTCTATGCCATTTTGTCCCATGAACTGCTCACAATGGCACATTAGCAGCTATTGTCTAAGGCACAGCACACCCCTCAGGCTGCAGACTGGGTGTTTAGGAACTTCTGTGAGATAAGGAAGTTCTCCTGTCTCCACACCCACCTGAGGGGTCATGTCTGCTAATGGCCCATCAGGGGTGCCAAAAACAGGCCATTGTTTATCTCACAGAGTAAATCACCCATTGTTTAAGTCTCTACCCTGGGGGAGGGACTGGGCGGAGCCTAAGTGAATATAAGCTGTGGCTTTGGGCCTGGGAGCTCTCTTCAGATCCAGAGGAGGACCAGAGCCTCAATCAGACTGAGACTGCCACCAGATTGCAACCATCACTTTCACCAGCAGGTACTTTGTTTTCTTTTTACTTTGAACTCAGGGGAGGGCCACGTGGTGATCAGCACAGAGTTGGTGAGCTCCACTCTGCTTGTGCCCCACTGTGTTGGGCTGTACATCTGGTGTTTTTTCGTGGCACAAACAAATTTTCTTTTCTGTGTCAGTGTATTTTTGTGATCTTTTAATAAATTGTTATTCTGACTTGCAATCCCATTCTGAGTTGGATTCATTTCTCCTACTGGTTTAAATCTAAACCAGCACACATACATATAGGCAAATACAGACACATACATATTTGTAGGTAGATATAGATATGTATATATACATAAAGACACGCATATAGAAAGACACATATTTATTTAGGCATATAAATATAAGAAGGTATATATATAAATATGTATATATAGGACTTATTTTCCAGAACAACTGTCTAGATTTAAATATTTTTTTTTCACTGTACAATTCCAGCACCTGCCTTCCTGAGCACAGATGCCTGCTTTACAGATGAAGAAGCTGGCTCAGGCACAAGTTTTGTCCTGGAGCTGAGAATAAACCTACTTTTTCCAAGTTGCCTTCCAGGGCAATTTTCTGCTACTCAGCTGTGCCTCCTGGTGTGCTGTTGCTCTGACTTGAATGAACAGAATTATACTGGCATTCCCCTACATGGGAAATAGCCAGGCTATCAGACTCAGAGCACTTGTGCACACAGAGGCACAAGAGCAAAAGGATCAACTTTTCCCATCTTTCCTCCTTTGTGTCACTGACTTTTAGTTTCCACAATCTCCCTGAGCCACCTGCATATAATTCATCTGCAGTGTGGAGGTAACAGCAGGTGGATAGCTCCACCCCACCCAAACCAGAGTTCCCTGTTCTCCCCAGACCTCTCCCAAACAGCATGGACAAGGATGCAAAATCCACTCAATTTTAGATGCAGAGACTGTAAAGGCTAAAAAACCCAGTTGTGTGAGGGCTTATCCTTGTATGTGCAAGTGTGTGATTGTTGAGGTTGCAATAGCAGGACCCCTTGTGTGAATCTTCCTAAACAAGTTCATCCCTGGGGATGTTTTCCTGCCACTGGGACCAGCACTAGCTCAGGTGTCAGGCCAGGACACAGCATTCTAGACCACTCCAGGAGTCTGGGTCTAGTTGAAAGCCAACAGGTTTGTGAATTAAGCCCTTTTCTATAGTCACAGGAGTGATTCAAGGCTGCAGAGCACTGTCTAGGTTTTCATCGCTGTCCCTGCTCATTCAGTTCCTGCACTGACCAACAGCACACCATGTAGGTATGTCCTGGGCACACCAGGACATTGCTGGTCTGCCTCCTTTCTGCAGTCATGCAAGTTTTAGCCAATGCCAGCACTATTCTTTCTGTAGAAAGTTCTGGGATTAAGAAAAATCCCAAACTATGATTCTTCTGGCCTCAGTGCAAAACAGTTCAGTTCTCTCATGGTGCTCACAGGCCAGGGAGATTGCTGGCTCCATGATTCCATTCTCAGGGTGCTTGGACACTGCTTGGGATACACATCCTGTGTTACTTTTGGTCCTCTGTGTGCATGAGGTCACACAGGATATGTCTTGGCAGGAACAGCACAGGCGAGTCCTTGCAAAATGGAAACTCAGCAAGTCGTTGCTCAGGCATTCCCAACCTGAAATTTGGACTTGGGGGTAAAATCTTCAGCTGGAAAAGTTTGGTTTTTTTCTGATTGATTTTTGAGGGTGCTGGTGTAGGGAGACTTTAGCTTGTGGCCATGTGGCCATGGCAAATCCAAGTGGAGTTTCCTTGCACAACATACAACTCAGTGTTGTAAAGATTGGGAGAGCTCTCTGTAAGAGTGTAGTACAAATATGATGCACATCTATTAAGCACATTAACTTTTCATACCAATGATAAAAAGTAGGAATGCTCCACTTGATGGATTTACATATATTATTGGCCTTTGCAGTTTTTACTATTTTTTCCTAATATATGAAAAACAAGTGATCTTTTCAGATGGAGTTGGTCTTTAATTGTTTTCAGCATTTTTAGACACAAGCCCCTGGAGAGAAAGAGCTCACAACAGCCAAATTCTGCTGTTAATGCAGTTGCTAACCAAGGAAGCTGCAGGTCACCTCCTCTAAACATTTATGTGGCTGCACAAAATAGGAGACCACAAAGTAGCAGAAGTCCAGAGTATCTTTAGGAATAAAGGTAATGCAGTAGCTATCCTGTATTATTAAGACATTTTACACTCTCAAAAAAACATCTGATAGACGGTTTTGGAGTCCCCTTAGACTCCTAGAAGCACTGGTGAGTGTAGAGGAATAAATTTAGTGCAGGTAGATCCGTTTGCAAGCACAGGCGGCAAGAGCAAGAGCAAGAGGCCATGAACTTCTGACCCTTGGCATAACAAAGGGCCCAGGGACCTGTGCTGAGGGACATTCAGAGGACACTCTGAAGCCAGTGACTGCAGACTTGCATGCTTTAGACTGTGAGGGTGTGAAAGCCCAAGGATTGCTGTTCATTTGTTATTGCATCATGATTAACTTATTTTAAGGATCAAGATATCTGAAACTCTGCTATGGGAAATCTGGAGTCAAGCCCATGAGGAAACCTGGTCTGAGTGTATGGGGTGTGTAGCTGTGAAGGGCTTTATTCCCAGCTCAGGTGACTCTGAAGTGACTGCCAAAATGGCCCCAGCATGGTCAGACAGGGATGTTTCCTTAACATTAGAATGGCTCTGTGGAGTCTCCAGTCCCTGACTCACAGATGGACTGAAGCCAACACTAGATTAGGTGAGCCATGACTTCTCCTGTGTCTTGGCTGGCAGTCCCCATCTCTGTGAAGATCTGGGACTTGGCTACACCACCCTTCCAGGAAGATGCCAAACTAATCATCCCAAATGTAGGACTTGGCACTTTAGTCAGCTCCTGTTGTCAGAAGTGGTATTTCTCCCAGGGTCTAACAGGCAAAGATGGTGGAGAGCACACAGAACTATGACAAAACTCAGTAAGACTCTTCAAAAGAGGAATACAAAGCTGATTTTACACAAGACACATTTCAGTTGCTCTTCCGTTCTTCAGCACTCACAAACACCTAGACATGGGTGTCCAGGACTCCTTGTGGTGACATAGAGGTTAAAAAGAGAAGATTCCAAGCCTCATGATACCACCCGTGATCCAACCCAACCCAGACCTCAGCTGACTTCAGCAACAGAGGAAAAAGTGGTACCATTGGTGCTCCAGCACCAGTGGGCACCCAGTGCTCCTCACAGTGCCAACTCCTGCCAGTTCCCAGGCGTCATCCATATTCCATCCTGGATGGCACAGCTGCTCTCGGTCTCTTGACTTGCTACACATCCACCATTCATTGCCTTCCTGCTCTGCTGCTTCTTCTGGCACTTTCACATATGTGCTGTCTTACAAGCAACTGTCAAGTTTCCTTTGCAAATCTCTACAGGCCTGGAACGTTTTGCTCACTGTCATTGGACAAAGCAGCTCTTCTCAAAAAAAAGAAAAAAAAACCAAACCAAACAAACAAAGAGACAAACAAACAAAAACAGACAAGAGAGTCAGAGATCGTAAAATAGTGCATGAATCCAGCTGACCTGCAGAAACCTGTATCAAATGATGATCCTAAAGAGTGTCACTAGCCAGCTCCTCTCTGCTGTGTCTAAGATTTGTTGGTGTCTGTTGCATACCTGGAGGAAAATTCCTATGAGTCACAGGCAGAGCAAAGGAAACAAGACCTCTGCACTGGGCTTGAGGGATTAGAACAACTTGTTCCTTTGTGGAACTTGGTGCTCTTTGTGAGTTCATGAGTGTCATGGAAGTTCAAGTCCTGTGCTTGTACAGACTGGAGGAATACTGGTTGGTGGGTCAGGAGGCAGCCCATACTTCTCTTGTTTTTCCTCTGTGCTGTTGCCTACTGTAGAAACAGTTCTGGAAGAAAGCAGAGAAGTCAGATGAAGAACTGCCATCTGCCCCAGCATTGTTTCAAGGGATGTCAGAGCTGCTTGTGCAACTGTATGGTGTTGAGTAGAGTCACTGCAGCCTTTCTGCTTTCTCTTGTGGAAGACAGCTGTTGCTTGAGTTATATCCCTCCACTGATGATTTAGTTTGTAGATAGAAAGGTATACCTTGTTGTGCTCAAAGCTTTCATGATCCCATAACAATCCCCTCACCTACTGTCAAGATCTTATCCTTCTGTAAGGTGAATCCTGCCTTAAGGTGTTCTTTTCCAAGACATCCAGGTGCCTTAATCCCTTGCTTGGGACTTCTTTTGTCTTAACAATGCTGATTTGTTTCCTCTTGTTCCACTTCAAGCAGTTTCTCCGAAGTCTCAGGGTTGCACTGGATTTGCTCTTCACAAGCCAAACAAAGAAGCACCTGAGGGAACCTAGCTGGAAACCCAGGGTATTTTGCGATGCCTCAAGTGCTTGCTTCCACATGTGCAAAACAAACACTTTGAAAACAGGGAAAATGTTCAGTATCTGATCTGACACAGGTTAAACCCTTGCCTGAGGACCTCAGCATCACCTGGCTCATTTATGCCCAGAGATGGCCTTTTCTTTACAGCCACTGTGGTCTGCATTGCCAGGCTGGCAGCAGCAGAAAGGGACTGGGCTGTGGGTACACACAGGAGAGATGAACTGAGCTGGTGCCACAGGCATAAGTTCAGTGCTGCCCTTGCTTGTGCAGAGCACACTGTCAAAACCTTGTCTGGTGTGTAAATCAGCTTTGCAGAAAATGTCACCTGCTAACACATACAACTTGGTGCAATACATGTCCTGGAGCTGAACATGCTGGGGCACTTCTGATGGCTTGGTTGGCATTGCACATGCTGTGCCCCCAGTTGTGGGGTTTGTTGTGAACTAAGGAGCCTTGCACTGTGCATGAAGCTGCTGGCTCACACAGCACTATGGGGTGGACAGTCACTCTGCCTGTGCCTGGCTTCTCTTCTCTTCTCTTCTCTTCTCTTCTCTTCTCTTCTCTTCTCTTCTCTTCTCTTCTCTTCTCTTCTCGTCTCTTCTCGTCTCTTCTCTTCTCTTCTCTTCTCTTCTCTTCTCTTCTCTTCTCTCTTCTCTCCATATGGCTAAGTAGGGGCATATTCTCATCCTTAATCTCCTTTCAGGTTAGTTCTGCCCTGACAACAATTTGGCTGGCCTCAGTTTTTGCTATTTGGATTTTTAGTCCAATCCTTCTCTTCTCTTTAAAAAAAAAAAAAATTGTGCCCAGAAGGGAAAATGCTTCAATAAGAGCAAAAAAAGGAGAGGAAAATACTGTTCTCTTTAGTCTGGCAGTAGCCAGGAAGAGCTGTAAGTCTCCTGGGAGGTCTTGTTACTGAAGATCAAAGAGGCTCAGAGAAGAATTGTCTGGTTTGGAAAAAATCTCCAGAAAGCTCTTAGCTCCATCCACAAGCCATTTTCCATCCAGCAACTTAGCCAGTTAAATATCTCGTGAGCCTCCTTTAAAGCGGAGAACTGCAAAGTGCAGAGTGTGAAGTGGGATTTTATGGCCCCATGTGTAATTCCAGCTACGTTTATGCTGTGAGCAGGTTGTAATTCTGAGGGCAGGACTCTCTGAAGGCAGAGACAGAAGAATCCAGAGAAGCATCGTGTTAGGCTGCAAGCACAGCGTCTGCAGCATTTACTCACAGGTGAGCTATAGACACCTGAGCAGAGAGTCATAAACCAGAACTGCCTCATAACAAGAATGTACATCAAGAGATGGAGCCAACAGCCCTGGCCACTACTGCTGAGCAAGTAAAGTCTCGAGCTCCCTGGCACAGAGGTGCTTTATTTCTTTTTCAGTATAATTCTGCAATAAAAGCTCTCTTTCCTCTAGGCATTAGTGGCAGATGACAAGCCATAAGTGTAATTGCACAGCTAAGATATTGCTCTTGCTGCTGCTAATGGTTTCTTTCCTCAATAAATGATACAGGCAAGAATGTTTGCACTTGGTCCTTCACAAGTGCTCTGAAAATCAGAAAAGACTGAAGCATCTCCTGAGCTCAAAATAGAATAATATATTCACAAATTATATTCAGAATGCTGGTACTTTATTCTGAATGAGGCAACAAATAGAAGACAGACCAAGTACCCACCAGCCTGATCAAGTGCTTAGCAGAAAGTGCTTGTAACTGTATTTGTAATGCATGGCAGTCACTACATTGCTACAATCAAAATATTTGACTTTCTTTATAGATGTCAAAAACATCTCTGAAATTTATCTTCCCAAGTGACTGTGTTTCTTCCAAGCAAAGATAAACAAATGCTTCTCACAGTGTTCTCAGATCTCTAAGCATTTCAGGTTGCCTCAACTCTTCATAATACAGAAAGTCACTTTGAGGCAGCAGGAAACTCCTGGGGCAAGTTTTTGGAAAAGTACTGTCAGTATGTTGCCCCTCTCCACCTGACAGCCAGACCCACAAATGAGATACAGGTTGTACTTGGGTAGGAGACATGTGCAAGTCTGACTTTGGCTTGGAGAGCTACTGAAGTGACCTGAGCCACAGGCAGGACACATCTGTGCTGTCACAGAGAAGGCACACCTCCTACTGGGATGTACCACTAGGCAGTTTGTCCTTCTTGCATGTCAACTGGCTTTTGCTGTACCAATGGGTCAACTGTGGGCTGGAGAGCAGTGTCTGAGCTAGGGCATTCATCATTGAAGGGATGCAGGCCTGTTGGAGAGAGCCCCAGGGAAAGTGTGAGGTGGTTCCAGGTCTGAGCCTTAGGAAATGTGTGCTTTGATAGCAAAAAAAAGGGGTTGATTTTATTTAGAGTATCCTGGAATTGCCTTCTCTGTCACCAGAACAACTGGGTTTGCAGTCTGCCCAGGGGACTGCACACTAGTGATAAGTATAAATAATTTAACATTTCATATTAATGGAACTGTGTCCTCTAAAGATAATAGCTGGTGAGCTGTCACTCAGAACATTTTAGGTGTGAACAGATGCATTTCCCCCTGCAGCAATTTTCCTCTGTGAGAATAGTGATATTATTAAAGTTTGCCCAGAGAGCCTTTCAGGAGCTCATTAAACACATCTGTGTATTTTGTGTAGCATTGAAGCAATTCACTTAGTAATTAACTAAATGTGTGATAAGACATTTTTAACTAATATAGCTTTTCTCGTGCGAGTGGTTTTCATTCATCTCAATCTAGAGTCCTCCTGGCTGATCGCATGGCAGGG
Source organism: Formicarius rufipectus (assembly GCA_013399695.1). Taxonomy (NCBI): domain Eukaryota; kingdom Metazoa; phylum Chordata; class Aves; order Passeriformes; family Formicariidae; genus Formicarius; species Formicarius rufipectus. Next base: position 260,002 of record VXAU01001558.1, on the reverse strand, counting down.
GGAGGACTGACTGCCAGACAGAGTGGGGGCAGCTTGTCTGTGAAGCAACTGCCTGGCCCTGACAGACCTTCCATCTGAGCATGTCAGGTCCTCCTCTAAAGCAACCATCTAAAGTAAAATAAAAAGAAAAATATGTATGTTTTTATGCTCACATGAGAGCTCGTCCAAGAGCCACTTTTAGGCAGCACGGGCCCTTAAGGCTCACAAACTCACACACACACTTCATGCAGTGCATCAATCAAAAAGCCTTAAAGCCTTTATTATCAGACCAAGCCTTGTATTTATAATCTGTGCCTTCCAGTTACCTCATTGTATATAATGATTGGATAGCTTTAAACTGTCCATCCTCAGGCCACCTAAGTTTCACAGTCCATTGGTCTTAATGATAATTAACTCCACCTGAAAGTCCCCCCCATGACGGCTTTCTAGAGGAATTTTGGGAATACCAGCAGATGTTCTTCTTATAGATAAGTTCCTATTCCAAAGAGAGCAAACTGCTCTCTTGAAATATGTAAACAGACCTGCTTTTTCTGAGAACTGTACAATGAATTGTTCACAGAATATTAACAGAATATCCAATTTTCTGCATTCTGCGACAACCATCTGCACTGGACTTGCCAGCCTTCTCCCTCCTGTCTCCACCTCACTCCTTCCAAACAGCAGTCTTGAGGTTTCTCTACATTTTGCCTTAGTCTTTTTGATTTCTGTATTCCTCCCTCTGTGTCCATAGGTACCACGTAGTTTCTCACTTCATGCTGATGTTGCTTCTCTCTTCACCAAGGGCTGTTTGGGTGCTCTGGCAGCCCTGTGGGTTGACTCATGTCCCACAGTGGCTCTTCCAGGTACCTTTACTCCCTGGGGCTGTTGGATGGCAGAGCTCTCAGGCTCAGAGAAGTATTGTTGAGCCAAGTCTCCTGCATATTGGTCACCCTTGGCCCTGTTGGTCCCCTCACCTTCAAGAGCTGTATTTGTCATTCCTTGCCCTGCTCTGCTGCTGTGCTCAGCTCCTAAAATTCCCAGCACTGCAACTGCAATGGCTCATCCACCACAAATTCCCAGCACAGGGAACCACATCTTCAATTTTCAGCTCACAGTGCTTGCTGCATGGGATCACCAAGACTTCTGTTAAGGACACCAATAGTCAAAAAGTCTTATGCTACATGAGCATATGTTTTCTGCCTTGGTGAGAGAACAAATCTGTTCTGAAGCACAGTGGTGGGCAGCAACACACTGCTGCAGCTCCTATGGCAATGGAGAGCAGCAGGTCTGCTCCAAGGAGGCAGATGGTCTCTGGCTAGTCCAGCAGCTTGCAGACAGTCCATGAGGATGTGAAGCCGTGGACTGTGGGGTGAGCCAGGCAGGAAGGATGATGGATAAGCATGGCCCAGGCCATTTCTGCAGCTTGGTTTTTCTTCAGCAGCCAGATCTCAGGTGACGCCTCTGCCCACTACGTGGGAAAATCTGTGGCAAATTCAGGGAGATGCCGTATGTGCAAAGTTTGCATCCTTGCCTTAGATGGGAAAAAAAGGGATTCAGCATTGTCTGCAGAGCAGCCATCATGTATCAAAGATATAATGTCACTCTGTTGTTCATAAATGGTGGTAGGATTTTGTTTTTCCTAACAATTAATATGACATAGGGTATCCACTAAAAAAATGGAGTATTTTATGGCACCACAATGTCCAACACTCTTAAAGGCATCTGGGATACTCCCTAAATTTAAAACGGACACACTCCCAACCTCAATATAGAACTGAATATAATAATGTGAATATAGTTTTTAGCAGCTTCCCTGTATGTTGCTTTGTAACCAGAAAATGAAAGTTAACTGGTATAAAGCTTATTTTGGAATATTTTGGCCTCATCCCAGACTCATTAAATAAGTTTTATTTTGTTCACTTTCATATAAAGCATGTATGATGTTTGCAAGGGAAATGGAAAACTCCTTGATCAATCCACTTTTCCTTACGAACTGTTTAGTCATTTGGTAGCAGAGAGGACAAGGCGAGGTCTTCCCCTGGTGCTCTGACCCACGTGGGCTCCCAGGATTTCTCAACAGCCTGACATTATTGCTTTTCTGTTTGTATGTTACACTTGAGAGGCGGTGGGCGTTGGCCGAGTGGCGTAGGCCCCCGCCTGTGGAGCCGGCTCCTCCTCTGAGGACGCTGGTTCGAATCCTGGAGGAACTCGCTGTCGCCATCCGAGCTGCTCGGCCGTGGCAAGATGAACCTCAGGAGTAAAGGGAGTGGGGCCAGTTCTGCGCACCCTGTGCCTCACTTAAAAAATCCATTGCGCAGGCTTATCCCAAGATCTTGGTTCGCGAAGTCCAGCCAACAACAACAACAACAAACTGTTTGCTGTAAGATTGGAACCTCTTTGCCTTTTGAGTACAATGCAACCTGCAAAGCTCAGTGTTAGACAGAAAACAGGGCAAGATGAGGAACTTGCCTCACCTTCTGACTGTTTACTTCAACTTTGCTGCCAGGTCTCTGGGTTTGGAAATGGTGTTCTGTGTGTTGGTGTCACTCTTCAATGTGCTGCTGGGACAAAAATGGCCATTATCTGTTTGGGCACCTGCAGCACCAAACTGGTGGAGAAACACCAGAGATATTCCACTTATGGAGTCAAAGTCTGACACCCACAAGTGGACAGGGCACTCAAGGGATTATCACCAGCAGTCTTCCTCTGCTACGCAGCTAATTTACTTTCAATGTTGTCAACTGGGAGCAGCCAAACTGGACAATATGCATATTAATAAACTGCTTTTTTTTTAACTTGCATGGTCCCCAAGGTATTGTTATTCCCTCTTGCTTAACATAACTATGTATGTTATGAATGTAACTATGGTAACCTTCAAACTCACTTCAACCAAGTCTGTGTGGAATGGAGAGGGGGAGGCAGGGACAGAGAAAATGGAGAACAGATGCTTTTTCTTTGGTAGATTGCTTATAACTTCTAGATCCCACAAAAAAACCACAACACTGGTTCTCTCAGGGGAAGGTATGTCTCTTGTTCTGTGAAATTTAATAACAATTTGAACACAGACAAATTTTTCATCTTGGTCTTTATGCCCTGGATCTCTCCGCTCATCTGGCTGAGCCTGGGATTTAGGTGCCTGGATGATGCACAATTCATCATCCACGCAGGAAGGAAACAGTGGGAAGAGAATCAGAAGGAGAAACAGAAGCATGGAGAGTTGTAGGGGCTTCTGTGGAGTCACAGCAGAAGCAGAAACAGGAATCACTTTCCTATTTATTACCCATGTAGCCAATACATACATTTGTGCATTCTAGTTTACATCCCAAGGTGAGAGCTTTCGGTCTTGGGATGCCTTGTGAGAGTGACAGTAGTGGAGACTGTGCAGTCCCTGCCTGCTCTTTGCCAAAGGAGGCAGCTGGAGAAGGTGGAGGCACTGACAGGCTAAGCAGGGTAAGCAGAACTTCTGTACCATGGCAGGGTGAACTTGCCTCTGGAGCACTAATCAGGAATGCATGGAAAAAAGCTATCTTTGGTTCAGGAGACAAATGCTGAAGGTATTGGTGAGACCAGAAGTAAAATATTCTGAGAGCACCCCAGAGTCTGGGACACATTAAAGTTTTGCACATGTGCAGCTGGTGAGTGGAATGACCTGGCAAGTGTTACCAGATACAATGCAGAGACAAAGAGGCAACTGGGGGAACACAGATGAGATTAATAATTAGTGGCCATCAGCGGGGTCTTCTGGGAAATAACTTTGACCTGGATCTTATTCTCATGAAAGCTGACAGGTTTGCATGGCAGCTGCTGTGAGCACAGCACAGCAAAGATGAGATGGCACTGCACACCCCTCGAGTGGGTGGGTGGCAGAACAAGGAGGGGCCCCCAGGCTGGCTGAATGAGGGTGTTACTCCCTGCTTCCCCTGAAGCATTGACACCCCTCAACAGTTGATCCAAGTCAGTCTCCTAAGCCTTCTGAGACATCCACAGCTGAAACAAGCCCCTGAAGCAAAAAGGGGAACATCTGGAGGCTGCCAAGGATCTTACATTGAGTATTTGCTGCTTTCAAGCAGGAACCTGTTTCCATTTGAATGTGGCAGTGATTGCCCCAAGTGCTTCCACAGCTAAAAGAGGACAGCTCTAGGCAGATTGATGCCCCATCTCTGCCTTAGAGGTGTCTAGTAAGGAGTGCTTAAACTCAAGCAAAAAGTCAGATGTTATGATTGGACTTGCAATCTAAGTGATTCAATGGTTGTATTTCGATGGTTTCTATTTCAAAACATCCTAATGAGATGCAATATCTGAAATCCTCATGAGACCACACAGACATCCTCACCCTTTGATGGCTCCAGCGATGATTGCTTCTTATGACAACAGCCTCTGTTTCAGCAGCTAGTTTAAGTGATTTTGGGAGGGGAATGGGATGGTCTGCTTTCCTTATGATGCTTGCACTGCCCATCCCTGCCAGTTCATGGGTTTTCCCATGTTTTCCCGAGCTTTCAGCAGCATTACAAATGCTGTGCAGTTCTCCAAGGGAGGCTGACAGTTCAAGAAGTTCTTGTGACCCTTACACAGGTCAGCACCTGCCACTCTCACAGTATCCGGAGCAGGTTTTTGTTAGCATCTTGAATAACTCATTTTTCTACTCATTGTTTCTAGGTGGTCTAATGATTTCAAAATGCATTCTTTTCAGGATTTAAACAAAGCACTGTTCTCAATATTTATTATTATTATTGTTATTGTTGTTGTTGTTGTTGTTATTATTATTATTATTATTTCACTCCTGGTGATAAAGCAGAACAAACACTGAGTTTGAAGCGATATATTTGAATCTTTAAGGTTCCAAGTCTCCAGCATTACCTATTTTTGTGTGTTATTTTCTCTGGTGCAATGGATGTCTGTGACTGCCTTGTTCATAGGTAGCAAATGAAAATGCTTGAAACAATTTTCAATATATATATTTTTATTGATGTTCAATTGGGTTGGGGCAGCTGTTTCCATATAAGACCTTTGAAACCTCCATAATCAATCCTGATCTCCATCTCCTGATAATACTTGCCAGGGAAAGACTCAGTCTAAGGGTTTATCCTCTCTCACCCTAATAGGGAACATGTGCCTTTTGTTCACATGCTGAAGACAACATAAATCAGACGAATTAAAAATAAAATTAAAAAATAATAATTATAAAATAAAATTAAAACAAACAAAGAAACAAACAAACAAAACAACAATGCTCAGCTTTTGCCCTTGGCTTCTCAAAATCAAAAGACTCTCCACTGATTTCCCTTGGCAGGGAATTGCTAGTTTCTGAAGGCTAGTGTTCAGCTTCATACCTTTGCAAATATATATGTAATATCAACATTTTCTCCATGGCCATCCAAAAAGAGAACAAAATTCAGTTTGCTTCTGAAGCATGACTATGCAATGACTGGGATTTTTTTCCCACAGTGGTGGTTTCTTCTGGGGATCTTTTCAAGGGGCCTGAAGATAAAGATTGAATAAAGTTCTCTGCATGGATTTGCTATTGCTTGGAAACAGGACCTTTGAGGATGTGATGTGCCTTCATGAAGAAAGACCTCTGTTCTTTGCTAAATAGTAACACCATAGGCCACCTGGCCTAAAGACCACACTTTCTTGCCAGGGCTTATGCTTCTCTTCAAGCCCTGAAGCTCCCAAAATGTTATCTTCAGTTAATTGTCTAGGCCATGGGACTCTTCCCTTGTAAAATGGAGGTGTTTGCACACCCTGGTTTCAAACACCTGCATAAACTGCAGATGATGGACTGGGTATATTGTCCTTGATTTGGTTATTAGTAACTTTGTTGGCAAACCACAATAAATGTTCTGGAGCAGAAGTCCCCAAACACGCTGTTAAAAATAATCTCTTGAAATCACTTACCAATGCTCAGGCAACTTCCTATGCAGTATTTTTTAAATTATTCACTGCACATAATTTAAATTACTTTGCTTGGGGTTGGGAGAAGAAAAAGCTGCTGTAAGTAGTTATTTTACTATTGGCTAAAGACACTGGAAAGAAATATTAACTGAAGCTGGAGTTCCAACAAAACTTCTCAACCTGGAAATTAAACCTTTTTCTTAGAATACTGTAGCTATTCCTCCTCTTTGGGCTTCCAAAAATTCTTCTACTTTTTTTTTTTCCCCCAAAGCCCAGTACAAATAAAAGGTTTCTACCCTGTACTTTGGCTCTGTTATTGGAAAGAGAGCATTGGCCTCAGCAATGATGTCTTCTCGTGGTCACACTTCCAGATGCACCTTTGGGAGTTGCTACTGTTGTTAGTGCAGCAGCCTGAGCAGCGTTGTCCACAACCAGCCCAGACATCACCCTGACCTTTGGGCCCTCATCAGTGGCTTGGACTGTTCACAGACCAGAGTCTGTCACAGAAATGCTGTGGAGCAGTACAGGGCTTGAGGAGAATCTAGTGTCTCACATTGCTTTGCCTCCTTCAGCATGTTGTCTCAGGATGCTGCTGAGATCTTCATTTGTTGAAGGAATATTTCAACAGCTTCTTTAGAAGGATGCCAAGCAAGCAGAAAATCAAAGCATGCATTATGTATGTGAAGATACTAGTTCTCAAATTTTGTACAGTTGCTTAGATCGAATCTTGACAGGATGTGGCTGTGAAGTTGTTCCACTGATTTCCAGTCAGTCTGTAATTTGCCTAGAGGTCTCAGCCTGTGAAAACACATCACAGCATCAGCCAGGGCCCCTCCAGGAGTGCTACCTCATGGTGTGGGGAAACCAGTATTAGAGATAAAAAGTGGAAAACACAGATAAGTAGGGAGCAATAAAAAGAAGGAGGAACATATCAGCAGACTGTGTTAGAAATTATGCAGCTTTCTGTCCCTGCTGTGAATCTTCCCCAGTCCATTTCATTGCAGAAATAGGTGCCTCTTGGGAGCCTGTTGTCACCAGCCTCCCCTCCCAGAGCCAGCTGCCAGGCTTTTTGGCAGGTGTCATAGAATAATCTGAGTTGGAAGGCACCTTTTAAAGGTCATCTAGTCCAAACACCCTGCAGTCATAAGAGACATCTGCAACTCGATCATGATGCTGTGAGCCCCATCCAACCTGACAATGAATTCTTCCAGGGACAAAACACCAACAACTTCTCTGGGCAACCTGTTCCAGTGCTTGACTACCCATATTGTAAATAACTTCTTTCTTACATTTGGTCCAAATTGACCATTCTTCAACTTAAAAGCATTATCCATGGTTGTATTTGATTGTGGAGATGTAAGTGCATCTTGTGCACACCTGGGCAATGACTAAGAAGTATTTCCTAACCACAAGTCCCAGGGTGTCCCAGGGTGCACCCAGCTCTGCTGAATGGCCCTGTGGTTGACCTTAGCTGGACTCTAGGTGCTCACCACGCTGCTTATCATGCAGCAGAACAGGGAGAAATACAGTGAAAAGCTTATGGGGCAGCTTAAGGTGAAAGATCACTTTACCAATGATCATAAGTGATTCCCAGCAGGCAAAACAGACTCAGCTTGAGTAAAAGAGCTCAATTTATTTCTAATAAATTTATTGCCAGTAGAGTAGGACAATGAGAAATAAAGACATACCTAAAAACACCTTTCCCTGCACCCCTCCCTTCTTCCATGGGTTCAATTTCATTCTCAGCTTCTTACCTTCTTCCCCCAAATGGTTCAGGGGGATGGAAATGGGAACTGTGGTCAGTTCAGGGCACTTTGTCTCTGCTGCTTCTTCTTCCTCCTGCTTGAACACCCAAGAATAGATAAAATTATAAATAGCACTCACTGCAAAGCCTTTCAGATAAGTACTTATAACTTCTGATACCTTAACATAACTAATTATGATACCCAGCAGAAGCAGCATGACTCAGGAGCTGCAAGTTGCCCTTGAACCTGAAGCAGGCTGTGTGTGACTCAACTGTCAGAGATGATACTCACTCTCATGTTGCAGTTACTCATGTTCACTGCTATATGAGGGCATAGGTCATTATCAAACTTTGAATTCCAGATGGACCAGACTGGGGTTCCAGTCAGATTTCAAAACAGCAGATTTTACATGAGTGTTTCACAAGTGACCTGTAGCTTGAGGAGAACAATCACAGATTTCTCAGTAAACCAAAAGTCATAATAAGTTTGATGAAGTATTTAATATAACACACTGTGTAATTATGATTATAAAGGTCATAGAATTCTAGAATCATAGAATGGTTTGGGTTGGAAGGACATTTAAAAGGCCATCTAGTCTGCAATAATCAGGGACATCTTCAACTAGATCAGGTTGCTGAAAGCCCCATCGAACCTGACCTTGAATGTTTCCAGGGATGGGGGACATACCACCTCTCTAGGCAGCTTGTTGCAGTGTTTTATCATTCTCGTTTTAAACAATTGTTTCCTTATATCTACCCTAAATCCATCCTCTTTTAGTTTTAAACCATTATTCCCCATTCTATTGCAAGAGGCCCTACTAAAAAGTTTGCTCCTATCTTTCTTCTAAGACTCCTTTCGGTATTGAAAGGCTGCAACAAGGTCTCCCTGGAGCGTTCTCTTCTCCAGGTTGAACAACCCCAGTTCTCTCAGCCTTTCCTCAGAGGTGAGGTGTTCCATCACCCTGATCAACCCCCAGCCTGGATGGGTACCAGCATTTGCCCCAACCCAGGTTCATGCCCTTGCACTTGGCCTTTTTAAACCTCATGAGGTTGCCATGGGTTACCTTTTTGGGTCCATCCAGGTCCCTCTGGATGCCACCCCAGCCCTCAGGTATGTCAACCACATCACTCAGCTTGGTGTTACTGGAAAAATTGCTGAGGACGCAGTCAATCCCACTGCCTGTGTCATTATATAACATATAATACAGGCCCTATTAAGTCCCTCAGAGTGAGCAGAACTTGAGTGGTGCAAGTGGCCAAGTCCCAGAGGCACACAGACAGGGGTTGCTCCTGTTAGCACTTTCCCTGGGTGCTCCCAGCAACAGGGGAGAGAAAAAGGTTTTGCCTCCCCTACAGGGAGTTGGAGGTGCTGAAGCTGGCACTGGCAGAGTAGCTTTCCGCATCCTCTGTGACAGTGTGCTCATGCTTACTTGTTATACCCAAGAGAAAAGGGTCTGAGATTGCCCTCAGTGTGCTGGGATGTCTGAAGCACAGCTGTCTGACAGCTATTCTGCCTATGTTTGTTCTGTGTTTCAGATTCTGACATAAAGCAGCTCACTCAGGTCACTTCTACCAGTTCATGGGAGTGGTAGATAGCAGACTTCTTTTTTTAATTTTTTTGAGCGTTGCATTAATTTTAAATTTCCTCAATCTCTGACATGTCAAGGAGGGAGAAAAGAAAATCTCATCACCTCTTCTCTAGAACTGTAGTTTAAAGAGGAGATGACAGTATGTTTTAATTTTTTAGAAGTTCTCTCAAGCAAAATGAATATTTATTTTGTGCCTGAAAGCACCTATTTTCTGAGCCATAACGTCCCATCTTTTTTATTCATAATGTACTCTTTAGCTTCTTGACATTCCCTAGAGATGTCCCAGCCTCTGGCAATGTCATTCCTATTAGGATTGATTTCTACGGACCCTGAGTGACTCCTGGGAAAACACTGGGATCCTCCTCAGGAAGACAAGGTGAGCTGGTCCTCATTGTTGCTGTAGAGTCCCCCAGTACCAGCTCTTACCACTCCAGCCTCTTGATTTTGTGCTACTGTTGTGGGCAACTGGCACGAGACGTGACTTTTTGCTTGGTTCTCCACTACATTTGCTATTGCATGAATAAGCCTTTGGTCCATAAACTATGCTGGGTGTTGCTCAGACAAGTTGTGCAGACAGGAAGCAAGTGAATGTAAGACACTTGGCTGCCAGATAGCAGGACAGTCCTGGACAACAGTCCAAAAGATGATGAACTTTGTGGCAGCAAGTTCTCCAGCTCTTAATGCATCCCTGCCACCAGCACAGGAAAGAGGCAAAGCCAAAGGAGTAAGTGCAGGCTGGGTGAGAACTTTTTATTCTGCCTTTTCGTGTTGGCTCTGTGTCACCTGCATTCCCAGAACTGGCTGCTAGAGCTTATTTAACAATGTAATCAATGCAACAGGAAGCTGTCCCGAGGGTCCTGGAGTCACTGCAAAAATTGAGATACTGCAGGTAAATAAATGATCTGTTGCTCTGGCAAGCGTCATTAAACCACATACACAAAAGATTTATATGGAGTGACTCTATGACAAACACTGCTCTTACTTCTCTATGTACAGTGTTTCTAAAGAAAGAAAACAAAGACCTCAAATAGTCAAAGAAGCAATTCCAATTTAGACCCTACAGGTTTAGTGCTGGCAGTGAATGCCTTTGCCCTATACAGAATTTCTGCCTTTCTTTGGGGTAATTGGTATCTTTCAGGGTGACCAGAATCAAAGTTACTTGTTCTGTTCTTTGTTGTCTATAGTCATGCTCCAGAAAGAGGCAGGGATCTGAGCCTGCAAGCAACAGCTTGCAGCTTTATTTCATTTCCTGCTGCCACACGACAGTGGCCCTAGCAAGAATTCTTTGCAAGAGGAGGTCTGCTGATAGGAGTGTCCAGCTTAACTCCCACAGCTGTACCTGCATGATTTCTCACTGCACCCTCTATTTCACACCAGATCTCAGGGAAGTCAAGCGTTGCTTACCTGTCATGAAGCCTGGTGGGAGAGACCCCCTGTGATTTCCTGTTCTTGGAATCTGCTCATATGAGCACAGTGGTGGCAGCAGGACTTGTACTGAGACCCTGGGTTGGTCAAGTGTGCTGTCACTGCACTGACACTGCCACAGCAAGCATCCCTGTCTCCCAGCCATGCTGCATGAGGCTCGGCAGCAGCTCTTCAGAGCCAGAGTCTGCTGAGCACCTGGGTGCTAGCAGCTGATTTTTGGAGACAGCAGCCTGCTGCTTCACAAACAATATATGTGAGACAGGTGGTTTGTTACAGCCAGCAATGGGAAGGAAAACACATAAATACTGTGAAGAGTAGATCAGTTGCTTTGTTTACTATTCCTGTATCTCTGGCCACTGCCATACAGAAATCAACTATGATGCATTTGGAGCCAGGTAACAACAGCATTTAGATCTCAGAGGAAATGTGTGGTGGAGCAGGAGTCAGATGAATGTTACCCTGGCTGAGAGATACCTTTGAGCAACCTTCTGAGACTGCCAGATTCTGCTTTGCATATCTATTTATTTTTCTGTATAACTGATTGACTACTGTTCTGATTGCACAACCTTCAAACCAGGTGTCTGGCAGTAACCATCTATTTCAAGAGGCACATAAATGATTTTCTGTCCTGTCTGGAATTCAGTATGCCTTAATGGAGCTGGCCACAGGAAAATTTCAATCTATTTCCAGTTTTCACTTTGGCAGGTTATTGATGTGCACCTCAGTAACACTAGAGAAATGATGGCAGTAGTCACATTAACCTTTCCAATCAGCTACATGCTGGTTTCACATAGCTCTGCTAACAGCCTGGCAGTGGTTTTTGGGATTCATAGATGCCATCTCAAAACAATTAAATACCAAGGAATGCCATTGCATTCCTTTGGCTTAATTAGCAATACCACTGTGCAATTGCACTTTAACTGTTTGAATGGCCAGTGCACCTGCTTACCTTCCTGTGTGATTGTCAGCAGAACGAGCAGTTGCAAGGCCCATGCTGACCAGATATGTCCTAAAACTGGAAGAGTAACCAGGCAGAGCAACCAACAATTGCTCTAGATATGAATGTTGGTATAATTTTTTTATCAGGAAGAAGCAAGGATTTCACCTGGGGCCATGTGACACAATGTTTTTAGATACAGCACATCTACAGCTGTGATAAATCTGTCATGCATGTCCCTGATCATGTAGACACCTGGGACTCACATGTTGCCACCTCCATGAAACTGTTGTTTATGCCCAAATAATAAGAAATGTCAAGGACCCAGAACTCTTGAAGAAAACGATCAGTCAAATGTAAGACAAATGGACTAAAAGAAGAAGGAGAGAGGCAGAGGTAGATAAAGGATACTGACCTGGGCAGGAATGTTTCTGACCTCAGTTCAGTGAGCAGGTGCATGAAACACTCATTGAAGATTTCAATTTACTGAAAGCTGTCTGGTTTCAGCAGTTGTTTGGCACCTCTAGATTAGCAAAGAGCTGTATTGTCTTTGCCACTCTCCTTGGCATCTGATCTTTGGTCCCAGAGTTACCTTCTGTAGTAATAATGGAGTTTTACAGCACAGGAGCCTCCACAGGCTGGCACAGCACAGGAGGAAATGAAACACCATGGAAACTGTGATGCTTTTGGCTGGGGCAGAGCTAACTTTCTTCCCTGTGGCTAGTAAGGGGCTGCAATTTGGATTTGTGCTGAACAGGGTTGATAATACAGGGATGTTCTTGTTACTCTTGAGCAGGGCTTACAGACAGCCAAGGCCTTTTCTGCTTTTTATAGTGCCAAGCTGGCCAGGAGGCTGGGGGTGCATGGGAGGTTGGGATGAGACACAGCCAGGACAGGTGACCCAAACTGACCAAAGGGATATTCCATACCATACGACATCATGTTCAGTATATAAAGAGGGGGGAAGAAGGAGCAAGTGTGGGGAGGAATATTTGGAGTAATGGCATTTGTCTTCTAATTGTCTTCTCACCATTATATGTGATGAGGTCCTGCTTTCCTGGAGCTGAACACCTGCCTGATGTGGGAAGCAATGAGTTAAATCTTTGTTTTCCTTTGCTTGTATGGAAGGCTTCTTGGCTTTTTCTAATAAACTGTCTTTATCCCAGTCCATGAGTTTTCCAGCTTTTACCCTCCTGATTCTTTCCCTGATCCTGCTGGTGTGGGAGTGAGTGAGTGGCTACAGGGGCTGGGCTGATGGCTGGGGTTAAACCATGACACAAACACAGGCAGGAGCAGGAGGGGAGTGTTTGGAAAAGGAACAGCTGATTTTGCGGGCACAAAACAACAGACTGACCACCTGGGAGATGGTGCACCAGTTACTGCTGACTGGCTGAGGAGAAACACAGGGTTTTGGCAGAAACCCTAAAAACGCTCTGGTATTAAAAGGCAACAGCACTCTGGCAAGGTATACCCTCATGGCCTCGTGGATACTGTTGATGGCATCCTCTGATATCTTTAATGGCACCTGTTGAAACAGGATTCTTGACGGTGCTTATCAATCCCCAAGGTGTACGAATCGAACTGTAAGTTTCCATGGAGAATCTATTCTGCTTTCTCCTTGCATATCTGAAGTTCTTACCAAGGAGGAGCCAAAACATTGTAATGCATTTAGTTCACAATGCTTTTACAATGGGAAAATATACACTGGGAGTGACCTTAAACATTAGAGATTTACAGGCAATGAGCCAGGCAAAATCTCTTTATGTTATCAGTTGTTAAAAATCATCAGTCTAGCAGAAGCAAATTAACTAGATCGAGATTATGCTATTATTCAAAGATAGGAAAATCCTAATCAAAATCACATCTCCTCTGAAATTTTTGTCTTCTGGCATTAGAGTGCACAGTTCCTCCTCTATGGGAGCAGGCAAGCTGTCCTTGAATGGTCCATTATCAGCCTGCATTTGTGTCCCTCCCGGTGGCAGCACTGTCCACATCTCAATGACCAATACTGGTTGAAAACAGTTATCAGATACTATGGCAATTCCTTTTCTCTGCCCTGAGACAGCAAAGAACTAGCTGATAATACCACTTTGTTGAAAGTATTTCAGTGTAGGACAGACCTGACATGTGTCTCACAGCAGTGCAGTGGGATACTAAAGGCACCAGACTACCTGATGGATACCTGTGGAGTGGTGCTTTTTCCACCTTAGCTTCCTCATCACAGAGAGAATGGTGACTGCACCACGGTGTTTTAACAGCCCCTTCTGGGCTGGTCCTGGTTCCTTTTCCCCACCAGGGGTATGTCCTTTCCTTCCTGCCACAACAGTGCCATGCTAGCACTAACCAGGTGCTACCAGGACTTGGGTCATCAGCTTTCCCTGTAGCTTCTTGCTCAGCAAACAAGCACTAGCACTAGTGCTTTTCTTGGGCCCCAGCACCTAACAGGTTGCTTGTGTCTCTGTGGAGCTCAGGGCACATGGGGAATGCTATTTCCCATTCTACAGAGAGACCCACAGAATGATTTGGGCTGGAAGGGACCTTGAAGATTATTTTTTCCTAATATCCAATCTAAGCCTACTCTTTTTTAATTTGAATCCATTTCTTCTCATCCCATCACTACATGTTCTTGTAAATACTCTTACCCCATCTTTCCTGTAAGTTCCCTTCAAGGGTTGGAATGCCCCAATTAAGTCACAGAATGCTCTGAGTTGGAAAGGACCCAGAGGGATCATCAAGTCCATCCAAGTGAATGGCCAAGTACAGGGATAAAGTCCATGGCTTTGGCATTATTAGCACCATGCTCTAACCAAGCTAATCTCAGGTTCCATCCTGAAGCCTTCTCTTTTCCAGGTTGAACGATCCAAATTCTCTCAGCCTTTCATCATAGGAGAGGTGTTTCTATGAGGTGTTCCAGGGAGAGAACATGGGGTCAACCAACTGAGATATTAATAGTTTAGAACTAATGGAACCACATTTTTTTTAAGATGGTCTAAATTAAACTCCTGAACCACAAAATCATTCCAATTCAGAACTTTGCTAACTTTTCAGACCTGGCAGGTTTTGCTCCGAGATTACTTAGCCTTTTGGAAAGTTCTTAAAACGTAGCTCCATTTTTAGAATGGGTGGGAGGAAAGTAAGTGTAATAAACAACCCTCATGAAGGAGGAAATTTGTCCTCTTTGAGTTGGATCTTAAAGATGAACTTCAGGAACTGTCTCCCAGGATGGTATATTACTTTTTTCCCATCTTTCTTATTAATCTGTGCAACATTATAAGAGGCTCATGAGTACACAAACCAATTCCCATTGACACAAGACATGCTCACCCCTACATTGCTGTTACTGACCAGCTTTACCAGTGCAACAAGGTACAGTGAATAAAGAGTCATTTCACTGCCAGTGCCACAAATTTGCACAAGGCAAATTCTTTCTCTCTGGTAAATGATGCGCAGAAAATGGCATTTCCATTAGATCACCCAATGCATAAATATAAAAGAGAGATTAATTCTCTATGTGATACAATTATTTCCAAAAGGAGGAACTGAAAATAAATACTTCAATGGATGTATCTGCAGGAATTTATGGGAGACTAATTGGTTTTACCCTTAGTGACACTGTCAGGGTTATGTGGTGTCTTAATGCAGTGAGAATGGGCATATTTAAAGTGCCAGAAGAAAGATAAAAATCCTATTTAAAAGATTACGTCTTGCATCAATTTGCTGCCAACAGCTGCTCTGTCAGTACATGACAGGAAATCCTTCTTTACAGCTTCTTGGTGTATTTCTGTTCCGTAAGGTACAAAGCAATCACTGAGTTACATGTTGTATGCATGATAAATACTGAAGACATTGAGGGTTGTGTGCTTCAGCTCACTAGTGCAAATTAAGCTGTTTGTTATCACTGTAGTCTTTAATACTGAAACCAGTACATCAGGAAGAAAAGTGGCAATGCAGTAAAAGAACATGCCTATATTGTAGGCGACAGCATTTAGACCAACAGCTCCACTGGCTTCACTGCACAGAGAGGAGAAAAACAAGAAGGAAAAAAGCTGCTGTGAAGCCTCTCCAGCAAAATTTTCCCTGCCCTAAACACAGTTCTGCAAAAACAGGAATTCATTCCCTGGCATTCTGCTGCTCCATCCTCAGTATAATGATGCCTCATAGCCACAGTGGCAGGCACTTGCAGGAGATGGTCCTGACCCCAAGGTGACTGCACCGAAGGGTACAGGGCATGGGCAGCATGCTCAATTGCCAGGTCTTCTTCTTCCCCTTCCTGTGAGTGACTTTAGGGTCAAAAGCAGTTCCCAGAGGGCATCTAGGTCCTCACAAGCCTTTGGGACCGGATGGGATTCATCCAAGTGTCCTGAGGGAGCTAGAGGAAGAGCTCACTAAGCCGCTCTCCATCATTTGTTATCAGTTCTGGCAAACTGGGGTGGTCCCAGATGGCTCGAGGTTGGCCAGGGTGACACCTATCTAGGAAGGGTCGGAAGGAGGATCCAGGGAACTACATCCCTGTCAGCCTGACATCAGTGCCCAGAAAGGTTATGGAGCTGATCATCTTCAGTGTGCTCATACAGCATGTACAGGACAACCAGGGGACCAGGCCCAGCCAGCAGGGGTTTAGGAAAGGTAGGTCCTGCCTAGTTGATGAGGGAAAGGCTGTGGATATGGTCTACCCGGACTTCAGCAAAGCTTTAGACACCTTCTCCCATGGCACACTCCCAGAGAAGCCAGCAGCACATGGCTTGTAGAGGTGGACCCTTCACTGGGTTAAGAACTGGATGGATGGCAGGACCCAGAGAGTGGTGGTGAGCTGCATCCAGTTGGCATCTGGTCACTGGTGGTGTTCCCCAGGGATCAGTGTTGGGCCCAGTCCTGTTTAATGTCTTTATTGGTGATCTGGATGGAGGGATTGAGTGTACCCTCAGTAAATTTGCAAGCAACACCAAGTTCAGTAGGACTGTCCATCAACTTCAGGGTAGCAGGGCTCTGCAAAGGGATCTGGACAGGCTGGATACCCCAAGGCCAAGGGAATGAGGTTCAATAAGGCCAAGTGCCAGGTCCCACGCTTTGACCACAACAACTCCATGCAATGGCCAGAAAATGATCCAGCAGAAAAGGACCTGAGGGTGCTGCTCACAGAGACTGAACATGAGCCAGCATGTGCTGTGCCCAGGTGGCCAGGAAGGCCAGTGGCATTCTGGCCTGGATCAGGAATAGTTTGGCCAGCAGGACCAGGGAAGTGATTCTTCCCCTATACCTGGCACTGGTGAGGCCACATCTTGAATCCTGTGTCCAGTTCTGGGCCCCTCAGTTCAGGAAGGACATTGAGGTGCCGGAGCAGGTCCAGAGATGAGCAACAAGGGTGGTGAAGGATCTGGAGCACAAGCCCTACAAGGAGTGGCCGAGGGAGCTGGAATTGTTTGGTCTGCAGAAAATGAGGCTCAGGGGAGACCTTGTTGCTTTCTACAACTTTTCTACAACTACCTGAAAGGAGGTTATTGCAAAGTGGGGGGTTGCCTCTTCTCCCAGGCAACTTGTCTCAGGACGAGAGGACATCCTCAAGGTGCACCAGAGGAGATTCAGGTTGGACATCAAGAGGAATTTCTTCATGGATAGGGTTGTTAAACATGGAAATGGACTGCTCAGAGAGGTGGTGGAGTCACCATCCCTGGAGGCGTTCAGGAAATTACTGGATGTGGCACTTAGTGCCATGGTCTAGTTGATAAGGTGGTGTTAGATCATAGGCTGGACCTGATGATCTCAGAGGTCTCTGCCAACCTAAACAATTCCGTGCTTCTTTCCAGAAAGCTCAGGAAAGTGGTGAGCACACTGAGGCAAGAAGTTCTAACAAAGCCTTTCAAAATTACAAGAACACAGACATAAGTTTTTACCACAGTCATGTATTTAATGGTGCAAAAATAGTGCAATCAACATTTCAGCTTTGCTGTGAACTGAACACAATTCCAGAGCTGTACAGGCAGGGAAAGATCGCTTTGTTTGTTCAAAGGTATACACAGTAAAAGCTTTGACAGTCAGTGTGGCTGATTTGTGGACCGCCACTGAGCACTGGGGCTTGTGCAACTCTGAAATTCGGTCGTTGCATGCCCAGCAAGGAATAGAACCATCGACTCAACTGGGTTGGAAGAGCCCTCCGTGACCATCAAGTCCAACCCTTGAATGCAATTTTAGTGCACAGCAGTACAGCCTGTAAGGAGACCAGAAACCCAAGCACTTCCTTAATACCAGTATTTATTCTAAGCAGTAGAAGATGAAGCACTAACAACCTTTAAAAGTGCAGCTCAAACTATGAGACACTGACAGTGCTGGAAGAGAAGCACCTGAGAAAAGCCTCTCCTGAAAGAAATGCTTCAGTGAACCCAGGTTACATTTCTATTCAGGAACGGCAGAAAAGGCTTTTTCTCCTTTTTTTTTCCCAGTATTTACATTCTTTCATTTTTATGTTCCACTGCACAGGGATTTCAAAAGTACAAGAAAAGGACTATCTTCACACACAATTATGCATACTCCTAAAACTAATACACTCCATCAAAACTATCTAACAACACACAGTTATAGCTAAAAAACAACTAAAATGTATTTTATTAAATTGGTGAATTCACATAGTTCTTAGCTATCTTAACTTTATTGATCGAGCTCTTCACATGTTTTGTTCCACAGAATATTAGCAGGCTTCTCCTCTCAGTTCACTGTGCGAGAAACAGTCTCAGACTTGAATGGGTTTTCGAGTAAGAGTTTATTATCTGGTGAAAGCAAACAGCACACTGGATACAGTAGAGTCCTCGCTCCCCAAAACCACATACTAAACACAGCGCAGGTCGGGACTTTATCCAATTACTTCATACATATTCATCACAGCATATACATATACATTTTACAATGCGACGCTAAACAGTCTTCAACATACGTTTCTTTATTGTGTCAGTTCTGTCCAATGTAATTTACACATTCCTTGGTAAGGGCTCAGGGAAACTAACCAGTTCTACCATAATTCAAGTATTTCCTTGATAGGGAAACACAGAAACTAACCAGTTCTACCATAATTCAAGTATTTCCTTGATAGGGAAACACAGAAACTAACCAGTTCTACCATAATTCACATTACATTGATAAGGAAGAGAAACTAACCAGTTCTACCATAACTCTTATTATTTTGGTAAAGAAGAGAACCTAAACAGTTCTACCATAATTTACAGCACCTCTGTAGTCCCCCTTATGGGGCTTCAATAACCCGTTTGGCTTTCACTGACAAGAATCATAATAGCATTTATCACAACTCTTAGCCGAGCTCAGTTCGCAGATTCCATCCTTATCACGGAGACCTCCGTCTTGGGAACCGCTCCTGCCTCCGTAGTCAGAAACCCCGCGACACGGGTGTTCGGACACCCACGGGCACGCTCGGCCCTGCCGGATGCCCCGACTCCCCCTCACAGCTCCCTCACCATTCCCCCCGCCATGCCGGACCCCGCACATTTCCGGGGCCCACGCGGGCTTTCCCATCGGGGGCTGTTCGCCGCCCGCCCGCCCGCCGGCCGGACCGCCAGCGGAGCGGCTGCAGTGGGGAAGGGGCCGGAGCAGTTCCCGTGGCGCTCTCGCCGTGTTTTTCCCGCTGTCCCGTCCCGGTGATTCCTGGCCGCGCTCCCGCCGGCACCGCGGGACGAGCAGGCAGTGCGAGGGGCAGCCCCGCGCGGCGGCGCGGCCGACATGGCGGCGGCGGCAGGGAGGGCGTGTGCCCTTGGAGCGCTGAGGGCGGCGTGGAGAGGTGCGGGGTGGAGAGGGACGGGGTGGAGAGGGGAAGGATGGGCAGGGGAGGGATGGCAGGGGAAGGGATCGGGATGGGGGAGTGGGATGGAGAGGAGAGGGAATGTGGGGAGCGGGATGGACAGGGAAAGCTCGGGGCTGGGGGCGGCCGGGAGGGCAGCGATGACCGGCCGCGGGCCCGTGTGCCGTGACAGCGCCGCGGGAGGAAGGGCCCAGAGCAGTTCTGTCCATGTGTACATCCATGTGCATGTCCACACACCATGTGCATATCCGTACATCCATGTGTTCATACATCTGTCCGTGTGCACATCCACCTGTCAACGTGTGCATACGTGTCCATGTCCATACATGCATGTGCACACCCATCCATGTGCATGGCCATACACCCATATGCATGGCCATACATCCATGTGTACATCCATCCATCTGTGTGCATGTCCATGCATCCATGTGCATGTCCTCCCATCCATGTGGACATATATCCATCCATGTGCATGTCGATACATCCATGTGCACATTCATGTATCCATGTACACTTCCGCCCATGTGCTGCCGGATGCATCCATGTGCACATCCATGTGCACGTACTTCCATCCATTCATGTCTACATCCATATACACATCCTTATATCCCTGTGCACATCCATAAACTGTGTGTACATCCATGTGCATATCCATACATCCCTGTGCATGTCTATATATCTGTGTACATGTCCACATGCACATCCATAAATCCTGTCTACACCCGTGTACATCCATACATAAATATATGTGGACAACCACGTGCATATCCATGTGTCCCTGTGCACATTTGTACATCCATGTGTACATATATACATATATGTACATATATATATATATACATTACTCTTAGTTTCAGGCCAGCTGTGCCTTTGGAAACCTGTATCAGTAATCTGTTAACCCATCAGAGTAACCTGGGCAGTAGCATCTGCCTTAAGATAATGGATGAGGTGGCTTGCTTTGTAATTCAAATGTTGTTTTCATCCCATTCTTTCTACCTTTCTCCTCTTATGTCATCATGGGCATGTTTAGTTGATAGGAATCTATGTTTCTTCTAATTCTGTAGTCATTTCTTTCTGATTTTAGTACTCTTTGGTTACTTTTCAAAACTCAGATGTGCTATTTTTTTTTCCCAGAAGAGGTTAAAATGTACTTAGGAGGAAGGGAAAGTGTGTACATCCATCTGTCCATGTGCACATCCACCTGTCCATGTGTACATCCATGCGCATGTCCATACATCCATGTGCACGTCCATATATCCATGTACACATCCATCCTTCTCTTTCTACTGAAGATGAGTTGATATTCACAGTTGGATCTGTCCTTTTAAAATTTGGCTTTGAAAATTGGGAAAATTGTTTTTTAATACATGAGAAATAGTGCTGGACAACTGAAAAACTGCTGGGTGGCATTTTCTGAGTTCTGTTGTTAATTTTGAGGTAGGTTTTTTTCATAACTCCATTCTCACGATAAAATTTCTAAGTCTTTTCATTATACAATGGCTTTAAGCACTGAATACTACTGAGTGTTGGATACAAACTTACAGTGGTGTAGGTGTTGTTAATGTAGTGCCATGCGTACCTGATCCTTTGTATTGCTAAATGCTCTCTATTGATGACTCTACTGTGCCTTTCAGCAGCTCTGTCCCCATTCACTCAGGCAGCCCTGGCATTGTCGCAGAGCCTTTGGGATAGTGTGTTCCCCTTGTTCCCATCCTGCTGTCCTTGTGACCTTGCAGCTGTGAATCCCTGTAGTGTTCAGTGGCTTCTGCTGTGTAACAGCTGGCAGAAGCAGAAAAAACTTCTGTTCTTCCCTTTGCTTTCTCCTGGGTTGTAGGTTTTGGATTCATTAGGGGATGTGCTCGTAGGGCCTAACAGCCAACCAGCCTGTATGGATCCAGTGAGAAGTTTACAAGAATTCTGATGAAAATGGGAAATTCTTATGGGGAGAAAATCACCTGCAGCACTGGAGGCTGCCTTGGAACATGTTATGTCCTTCTGTCTCCTTTTGGTTTCCATTTTCCTTCAAAGTGGCTTCCATCATTAGAGTCACTGAGTGCCACCAACAGTGCACCCTGCTAATAAATCTGGGTGAACCTGTCTCACAATCTTTTGCATAGTCCAGGTAGATTGTATTCATTGAAATTACAGGGAAAACTACTGAGGTGAGAAGAAAGGCCAGATTATATTGGTAAAAGTACATTGAAGCTCTCTATTAGAACATCTGGAAGCTGGCCACGGTTTTTGCTTTCAGCAGAGCATGCCTGTTCTTCCCCACCTTCAAAAGCAAAATAAAGTCCTCTCGCTTCTTTTTTTAGCTTCTACAGTCCTCTAAAAACTTCCTTGCCTCCAGTCTTAAAAGAAAACAAACAAACAAACAAACAAACAAATGACTCTCTTTTCTTCCGAAGGGCACTCTGTTCTGAAGCGATGCCCATTCTGTAACCACACTGCAATTAAAGGCCAAACATTCAGGTGGGGGCTTGAAAACAGGTCAGTGATGTTTCCTTAGTGAAGGGAAACATTTTCACTGCTTAATCACAAGTGTATCCTTAAAACCTCCCAACAATTTCTTGCATGTAGACCAGGGAAAAAAAAAGGCTGCAACTGCTCCTAAATAATTTCTTAAAATCATCCATGTCTTTTCAGGTGGGATCCTCTAACTCATTTTGGCTTGGTTACTTTGGTGTTCTGTGCTTAGCTCAGGTAGATATTTGTGCTGTGGTTTAAAATGCTCTCCCTTCAAAGGGTCTTTTCCCTTGGCAGCAGTGAGTGTAGAGGTGTTTGAGTATACTTTATTAAATACAGCACTCAGTGTATTAGACTTTGGGAATCATGGGGATTTGGGTGTGTGGGGTTTTTTTGCCATGTCTTCCTTCACCCGCTTGTACTGCTTCAATTCAGTCTCCAAAACAGTGTCTCCCAGTGTCCAGAATATGGTCATCCCAGCTCCTGTGGGCTTTCCTAGCCTTGCAGTTTTGACTGCCAGCCCAGAAGTGGTGTTCTCTTGCTGCCAGCCTCAGAAGTATGAGATTTGTCACTGTTTTCAGTGAAGCCAAGATCAGGTCTTCTGACCTTCCTCCCTCACAACAGTGATGCTGCTTCTTTTTCTGATATTTGACTTTTTCTTTGGTGCCCCAGCCATTCTGCCCAAATTGTATTGCCTGCAGAAGTACTGAAGATTGAGTGAATGGCCAATAAAATGGTGAATAAATGTTGATAAATTTTAAGACTGATTTGAGAGAAATTTTTTAGAACTTCCCACTGCATTACCCCAGCTAATTGAACTGGTTGTTGTTTGCCATGGGGCAGTTATTGTTCTGATTTCAAAAAAGGTTGTTTTATTTATACTGAAATGTTCATGACATGTAACAGAACATGACAAAAATCATTATTATTTTCTGTTTTTAAAATCTGACTGAAAGAATTGATTTTAAATGTAGCTTCGGAAGAAGTAGATTTTATTTTATAGTTTTTATTGTCATCTTCTGAATAACATTGAATTTCAATGATTTCAAGAGAGTATAGCCCATTTTAGTTTGCTGAAAATGCACACTCTTTGGACTGATTGATGATGTAAGTAGGAAAAATATGGATTCCCTACTTCTGAAGAACAAGCTGTCTGTATCGGTAAATAAATGAAAGTATATCTTGCTTTCCTTGTTGCAGGTGAGCACCTGAGCCTTGGCAGTTATAACAAGCTCCCTTTGGCTCATGGAATAGCAGACTTTTTTTTACCATGGAGAAGGTACATTCTCCTTTCGGAATAAGTCAGGTTCACAAATTCACAGAATTGCAGAATAGCTGAGGTTGGAAGCCTCTGGAGATCATCTTGTTCAGCCTCTCTGCACATAACAGGGTCAGGTAGAGTAGATTACAGGGCCATGTTCAGTAGGGATTAAAACAAAAATAGGAGTTTTCATGTGTTCGAGTGGAATTGTGTTTTTAAATTACAACCATCTTGTCCTGTCACTGGTCACTAGTGAGAAGAGCCTGACTCAGTCTACTTTTTACCCTCCCTGCAGATATTTATGTACATTGGTACAATCTCTCCTGAGCCTGCTCTTCTCCACACTAAGTGTTTCCAGCTCTCAGGCTCTCCTCTTAACAAGAAATGATCCAGTCCCTTGCTGGGCTTCAGATATGTGGAATATCCAAAGTTGGAAGGAACCCATAATGATCACCAAGTCCAGCTCCCTGCTCCTCACAGGATTAGCTAAAACTGAATTACTAGGAGTATCATCCAGACCCTCCTTGAACTCTGGCATACTTGGTGCTGTGACCACTTCTCTGGGGAGCCTGTCCTAGTGGAGAGCCCTTTCCTAATGTCCAGTTCTCTGGTATGTCCAAGTCTCTCATGTAATAGAGAGCCCAGAACTGGACAAAGTGCTCCAGATGTGTCTCACTGGTGCTGCGTAGAGGGCAGGGAACACCTTTCTCGACTCAGTGGCAACAGTCCTAATACAGCCAAGGATGCTGTTGGCATCCTTTGGTACATTTTGCAGGCTCATGGTCAACTTGGTGGCCACCAGGATCCCCTGAGCCCTTTCCTGCCACACTTCTTTCCAGCCTCTTGTCCCCTTGGATGTGTTGGGGTGTATGCTCCCTCCCTGGGTGCAGGGCTTTGCACTTGCCCTTGTTGAACTTCATGAGATTCCTGCCATCCCAGCTCTCCAGCCTGTGAAGGTCCCACTGGATGGCAACACAACCCCCTGGTGTATCTCCTCTCCTCCCAGTGTTGTATCATCAGCAAACCTGCTGTGGGTACACTCTTGCCCACCACTGAGGGCATTAGAGCAGATGTTGAGCGGGTTTATTGGGCTGATTTCAGATGTGGCTTTCATAGCATATACAGTATTCTACGACGGATGTATTTATCACTTTTGATTATGTCCAAGAACATTGTTGCACATTTTGCCTCTAGGACAATATTTCTACTTTTTGAGGGCATATTCTCTATCAGCAATAAGCTAGAAGTCTTCTAGCCTTCTACTTTTTGTGATACTTTCTATTGCAATATATTCCTCCCGCCTCACATTCTGCTTTGCACTCCAATACAAAAGGTTCCAGTCGGATTCCCTTTGAAAATTACTTTTTTTTCCTTCTGGTGCATATGTTTGCAGAAAATACTGTTTTAAGGAAGAAAATGTCCTATATATTAACACCTTTCTGTCTTTGATTTCAGGGTTTGCTTCTGTGCCAGTGAAAGGGAGTTCCTGTTCCTATTCTAGCCTGGCATGGTCTTTCCAGACACAGTGTTCCATCTCTGCCCCCCAGGCTGTGACATTTGAGCAAAGCAGGAAAAGCAGTTTCTTCAATACATGTAAGTCTCGAATTGGATAAAAATTGCTAACTGTAATAAGGAGAAGAAGAAAAGGAAATACTACTTGGGAGAAATACAGTCATGAAAAACTATGTATAGTATTTTTTTTATCTCCTAAGATTGTAGTTGCAACTGCAGGTATTGACACAAGTGCATGCACCGAGTCATTTTATTATCTGCAAGGATTTGTTTTATTGGATATATTGGATATATTGTTATATTGGACTCAGTCCAATATATGTCATTGGATGGAAAGGGGAAGCACCTTACCCTCTGTTTCCTAGTCCTTTATTGAGAATATAAATAGTGTGTTTATTTTGTAAATTAGTTTTGAGCCGCAGGCAAGGCTGTTCAAAATTCAAACTGCGCTGCCTCAAAAATTAAATAACTGAAATGCAGTAACATGTTAAACAAAAACTGTTGATAATGTCCTGCTAATTATCTGGTCAGCTGCAGTATTTTCCTCCAGTCCTGAAAGGAATTACATCCAGAATTGAAAAATGATGGCTGTTTAAATTCATACTGAGGACTGTGAACTGAGATGACTGAGGGGCCATTTCACCTGCTTTGTGGTTCCTTATCCTATCCTGTAAGGGAAGAGAAGGAGATGAATGCAATGATTTGAGAATCAAAGTTCTTTGTTCATAATCCACAGAATTTAAGAGCTCTGCAAAACCAGGG
Organism: Formicarius rufipectus; assembly: GCA_013399695.1. NCBI lineage: Eukaryota > Metazoa > Chordata > Aves > Passeriformes > Formicariidae > Formicarius > Formicarius rufipectus. The sequence goes on along the minus strand of VXAU01001558.1, from coordinate 234,634 downwards.
TTTCAGAACTGGTGGTCTCCTGCTGTTCTCAGCATCTGAGTGGTGTAATACTGTGCTTGTTTTCTTGACGTTTGCTAAAGAAATGAGGTTTAAGCAGTCATCCTGCCTCTCTCTTAGTCTTATCCAGTAAATTCTTCCTGTTGACTGATCTGAAACAATTGAGGGTAGAGATGTCTCTAAAGACTTGGAAAAGTCTGCAGTGTGTACCACGGGTTGTGCATGGTAAAGGCTTTCTAAGGATGCCACCTGCAGGAAAAACTCGTTTAGACAAGCACTAACAAGAAGATGTAAGAAGCTAAGCACTGTTGTTATTTTGTTTATCTTAAATTTAAAATATAGCACTGCAGTTGATTGCAATGTGATTACGGTTTGTATATTAGATTGTTTCTTAATTAGGCTCATGTTCATATTCACAAAATCTAGGTGAGCTCTGTTTTACCAGGAATTCTTCCAGATGTCATGTTAGATGACTGAATTAAAAATACTTGTTGTGATGGTATCCGTGTTGTGTGACTTAGTAAAATTTTTAACAAGTTATTTCTAGGCAAACTACCTGAAGCTATTGGCTTATTTAATAAGGTGTAATAACCTGGAAAAATTAAAGTGTACCTACTTTAGGTATTCTGCAGAGAAAGTAGCCGTGAAATTCAGAAGGTGGAGGAGTTTGTATTTCAAAGTCAAGCTATTCTAAGAACAGTTTCTTTATAGAAGGAAAAAATAAAATGTTCAGAATTCAAATGAAATAGATACAAACAGTATAAATCACTCATACCCTCTGGCAGTGCAGTTGCTTCGGAAGTGGTAACATTTAAAATGCAGATATGACCGTTTTATGTGACACAGTTTTCAGATGAAATGTCAACCAAATGACAGTGCTTTGTGACTGAGAAAGGTGACTATGCTTTTCTATCTTGTTAGTGAATGCTTATTTATCTTCTACAATACTTTTATAGATAATCCTCTTGTTAGTAGACTGCACTTATACCTTCAACAGAACTAGTAATTTTAATTCTTTAACTTGTTTAAGTAGAATGAATTCATTCAAATAGGAGAAATTGCAATTATCCTAGCAATCTGTGATCCTTATCCAGATAGTTGTCTTCTCCAGCTCTGACACAAAAACATACAGAGAAATTTATTCTTGTCCTATGACTTATTTGAGTGAGGTTGTAATGAAATAACTTAAAATGATCTGTTATTCCAGGCTTCTGTCCTCCCTCCTTTCCCCTTTTTACCCTCCTCACTGTGGGAAGCATCAGTTGTCATTTACTTGTTTGGCTGACTGCCAGCCTTAGGAGTTATCTTTGACCCTACTCATCTGAACCAGCCAGCATAATTTTCTCAACATCCACTATCTGTCCAGGTGGGTGAGAAGAACTTTTATTTGATACTGGGATTGCATAAAAATTGTGCCCTGCCACTCACAGTATTAATTCCATTAGCTACCCTTGGGAACCAATCATAGAACCATAGAATGGTTTGGGTTGGAAGAGCCCTCAAAGATCATCCTGTTCCAATGCCACTGCTGTGGCCAGGGGCATCTTCCACTGGACCAGGTTGCTCAGAGCCCATCAACTGGCCTTGAAAAGAAGAACCTCATTTCTCTGTTGCTAGGTGATGCTTCCCCGTGGGTTAGAACACAGAATAAAGAAGATTATGATTTTTCAGAGGTTATAAAACTGTGTTGTAATGATCAAGGGAGAATCATTTAGACTAACAGTATAAAATTGTACTCTAGTAACATGTTTTGGCTCTAGATGCTTTGAGTGCTGGAAGTAGTTGTACTTAGTATAAATCTCTGTGTTCTTTCTCGGAAACATCAATTCCTGAAGTGCTGCTCCTTAATTACATTTTATACCTTGTTTTTGTAGTCCTATGTGAATTTTCTTTGGATTAAGTGATTCATTTTGATTACTATGTCTTACTTGAGGATCAGAATGAAGGAAAAAAACCCACATATTTTTAAAATTTTTTAAGAATTTTTCTTTAAGTATGAACACTGCAGATAAATAATTACTTAGTTACCTCTTGTCATTATCAGTATTGTAAGGAGAGTTTCACTGTTTCAGCATTAAGGGTGTAAGGAGTTAAAATTATACAACTGCTTACTTAGCTGTTTTACAAAATTGATTCTTTCTTCTCCTTCAGTTTTTTAACTTACAGCTCTTTGTCTTTCTTTGTATTCTAAGCAAGCTGGAAACTCATCTTGCAGGAGACAAAGAAATCTGCTTTTAGTCTCAGTTATTTAGTATCTGGAATACTGTGTTCTGATAGAGTTTATAGCAAGTGTTTTGGTAATACATGTGAATTACTCAGGTGTGGTCTAATTCATCTGAGGTAAACACTTATCTTATTCCTGATACTTAGAGATAGTGTGAAAAAACACCACAAAACCAAATCCTTTTCAAAACATTACAGATACCTTTTGTGTAAATTAAAGAAAATGGAGTGATGTCACACAGCTTCTCTTAGTGGTTGTTAGCAATCAGCTGATATAAAGCATATTTTCAGCTAAATTCAATAGTAGATCTCTTTCTAGTCTATAAAGTAAAATCTTATATATGACACTTTTTCCCCCCACTTAGTGGCTTTGTGCTTTTTGGTAACTGACTGGAAATGTGTCGTGGCTTTTATGACTGGTTCTGTTTCAGCTCTTGGGGAATGCATGCAGCATCCTATTTTACCAAGGCAAATTAAAGGCCATAAATCACTAGGAGACCACACATCCACTGTACCATCTTCATTTGGGAGCATTTCTACAAATGTGAAAAGCAGTACAGTGATCCTCATTTCTGTTTGGAGCTATTCCCTCCACTTCAAGACATTTCTCCTCTTTGTATGCTCTCTAATCACCTTGATGCTTTGCTGCCAAGTTAGATTGACCTTTCTTGTAGTCAGATTTTTATTTTCTCCATTGCTGTGTTGTTTGTCTGTCATAAGCAATGTCCCCACCGTTGTAATCTTCTTGATGACAGCCTATCCCTTTCATATTCCATTCTTGTCACTTTGTCTTAAGATCAGTGTGATATCTGCCATCTTATAAAGAACTCATTTCTGTAGCCTCTAGGCTTCTGATGTGTTTCATTAAATTCAGCTGCTTCACAAACACATGATGATATTATTATAGACTGATTAGATGAACTGCACTTTGGTACCAAATGTGATGTTTTCATCTGATTCTAATTTTGCCAGAATTTGTGAGGTGCTTGAGGCCAAAACTTGACTCGGTCTGACCTCTTCTTGCTGGATCTTTTTGGCATTGCCTGGTCTCCTTTAACACAAGACAATCTACTAACTCACTGACCTTTGCTACTTTCCTCTATTGTAATTAAAGTGATCTTACTGTACATAAATTTGGAGCACAGCTCGAAGTGCAGGATTTGGGGTTTTTTTTTAGTGTATTACCACACCTCAAGAGCTTGTTCTTTGTTCTCAACTGCCTGTTGTTGCCCCTCTGTAGCTGTTATGACCCTCAGTCAGGCCACACAAACTGCAGACTGAGGAACTGCTCCAGCTTAAAATTAACCTTGTAAAGAAAAATGTAAATACCTTTATTGTATTTCCATGTTTCCAGGCTAGCAGGATTATCACTTTTAAAAAAAATTAATTGCTAGTTGCACAATGCTTTCTGAATAAGCCAAGAAGCTGAGCAGGATTGATGATCAGCCTTCCGACTCACGGAACAATCTTGCAGTTCACTTAAGAATGTGAAATTACTGACTCATGTGTTACGTACTTACCTCACTTTATTTTTTTTCCAGAGAAAAACTGTGATGGTAAGGAGGTAACACAGTGGTTTGTAAGTTTTGCGGTTCTTTGTTGAGTTTCTTTGTTGACTTCCCTGCCCCCTGCATTTAGCTTACAGCATCAGTTTGTTGTAATCAGCTGGAAGGATTTTTAGGGGCTGACATTTTAGGCACTGGTTTCAAGCCATTTGATACAACTGCTGTTTATTGGCTGTTTTTTTTTAACTCATAAAGCTCTGGACATTAGGGTTCACTTGAATGTCTAGAAAAGAGCATGTAATTTGAGTCAAAAAATTTCTTTTTTTTACAGGGACTAAAGCCTACCCAGGAGCAAATTCAACTCTTGCCTCACAGCATATCAGAAGTGTGATAAACTTGAGCTTTTCTACTTGTCTGTAACACACAGATTTCCAATTGTCTGCAATACAGCTGAAATCTGTATTACATATTTTGCCTTGTTGTACTATTTGTATAATATGTTATTTGAGTATGTAGGCACTTTGGGAGCTGTTCTGCTCTTGGCTGTCTTGAAGAAATACTGTTTTGGAGCCTACTGGAGTTGCAGAGTTGTGTGGACTTGCTTTCCCATGTACTGAACTTTGATTGTCTGATTCAGGATTCTCAAAAAGCTATCAGTTATGCTCCCCACTTTGAAAAAGTGTTTTTGAGTGGAAAGACATTCATCATACCCTTGGAAGGATCACTTTGACACCTTAAACAAACTTACAAAAATAAACCTGGGGACTTAGTGGTACCTTTGGGCATCCTGGATAGCTCCTGACCCTCACTGTGTTGACAACATAGCAGAGCTTTTCCAGTTCCAGTGTATTTGCCAGTCTGTGGGACAGGATCTCCCAACTGCATTAATCAAACAAGAATGAATTACTGATGGGAAACTGTAGCAATTTGAGTGGTTGTTTTTATTCCCCTGGTTAAAAGTGTTTACAGGCTTTTTTTGTCTACTTTAAATAAACAAGTCAGTTTCTAATCAGAGAAGACAAGATCTAAACTGCCATAGTAACACCGCCCCCGGTCAAACGTGTAATAGCATTACTCTGCAGATAGAACAGGGGTGATGTTTCTGTATTCTGTGGTGAGAGCACTCGTGTCTGGACTAACAGAAAGAAGAATGGCCAGCCTGGTTGCCTTCTGTGATGAAGCAGCTACCTGGATGGATGAAGGGAGGGCAGTGGATATTGTCTGCCAGCAGGTCAAGGGAGGTGTCCTGTCCCTCTGCTCAGCCCTGGTGAGGATCACCTGGAGTGCTGTGTCCAGTTCTGGGCTCCTCAGAACAAGAAAGACAAGGAGCTCCTGGAGCAGGAGTTGATGAAGGAACTGGAGGGTCTTTCTTAGGAGGGCAGGCTGAGGGAGCCTGTTCAGCCTGGAGAAGAGACGACTGAGAGGGGATCCCATCAGTGTCTCCCCGTGTGTGAGGGGAGAGCGCCAAGAGGATGGATCAGGCTCTGCTCAGTGGTGCTGAGCAGTCAGACAAGAGACAGTGGGCAGAAACCGATGCACAGGAAGCTCCACCTGAACATGAGGAAGAACTTCCTTACTGTGCCGTGCCTGTGCACTGGAACAGACTGCCCAGAGACGCTGCGGAGTCGCCCTCTCTAGAGATATTCCAGAGCGGCCTGGGCACAGTCCTGCAGGATGTGCTCTGGGATGACCCTACTTGAGTAGGGATGTTGGACTGGTTGACTCGTTGTTGTCCCTTCCATTCTGTGAAATACCGTCTGTGGTGTCTTTCCACATAATCAGTTCCCTTTAGGTCTGGTTTGTCTGAGTTCCCGTGGGGTCCTGTGTTTCCATCAGTTGGCTTAGTGGTAGTTTGCAGGTAACTACCTCCTCAGTCACGCTCTCATGTGTGGGGTGAAACATCGAGACAGTGTGCGGTCCTGAGCGCAGCCACTGTGAGAGGAGGCCTGACCACAGCCTGAGCTCTGTCATGAGGCTGTTTGACGTGGTTTGCATCCCTTCCTCCTTACGTTCCTTTTGCATTTTGTATAAATAAGGCAGTAAGGGGGACGTTGTATTTTCAGAACATGATAACAACAGCAGATTTATGTTTTGGTGAATTTTTTGTGCCGTGTGGCTTTTTAAAGCAAGTTAACCCTTGGGTATTTTGAAGGGTGATTCAAGTTGACTGTCATGGATCTTGTCCTTGGAGAAGTGCTTCCAGGTATTGCTGCTCTGAGTTACTGATGAATGATTTTCTTTTAATAACCATACTGGTTACTTCTTAGGAATATTTATCTTTAAATCGAGTTTGGAAATCCATGTGAAAACATGCGTTTGGCTGTGTGCCTGTCTCATTGCAGCAATCAGGAGCAGAGGCACCTCTTTGCACCAAATACATATGCACATAGTAGGAAATTACTGTCTTAGCAAGGCAGTAATCCTACAGTTTAAATTCCAAAGATCAAGCAAGTTTCAAGTTTTGGGGCAATGTTTTTTGTTCAGCTTCGGTTTTCAGTATAAGCTGTACTTGTGCATTACTTATGGAAGATTTTTGTATTTCAGTGACAGCTGAGGAGCTGTGGAAAGGAGCTCTGGCAGAGACTGGTGCGGGAGTAAAGAAAGGAAGAGGAAAGAGAAGGAAGAAAAAGCTGAGGAAGAACCTCAATAGAGGCCAGGAGATTGGTGAAGGTAGATTCGTGTCTTGACCTTTTTGTGTACAGTGTTTCTTGATTTAATAAGTTGTCACATTTCTGTTCCTTTCTGTGGTGTCAGAACTTCTTGAGATATTTTTGTCTTTAAACAAAAAATCCTGATACTGTTATTTAATGTTATTTTTGCTTTTTAGGTATAAATTCTGCATTATAAAATGCACTTGAAATATGTGAGAATTTACCATTTTGTTGCCTTTTTCCCCAAGTTCAGAGTGGCAGTTCTAATTTGGAATAAAACATAATTATTCTCTGTTATTTTTAAGGACGTTCTGGTTTCCTCTGGCCTGGTCTTAATGCTCCTGTGATCCAAACTGGGAGAGTCCAGGCAGTTACCCAACGAAAAAAAGAAGAACAAGAGAGAATTCAGTCTGAAATTGTTCAACAGAGAGATGTGTGGGAGAAGAAAAAAAAAATAAGAATTAAGAGAGAGGGAGGATGGAGTGGAAATTGTTGGGGTGGTGTCCTTCTAGATCCTCCTGACCCAGGTCCTAATGGAGGTAAGAAAACTGATTATCTGTCTTCTCTTACTTAGCCTTTCTCATAAGGGGCTTGGAGAAAGTGAGATCCAGGCCTTCCCTGTGACTGAAAATTTGGTTTTGTACTGCTGTCTTATAGGCCCATATATAAGCAAGCTAAATCAAAGAATAGGCTGAGTCATCACAAGTGATATTTGTTAAAACACTTCTTAGTTTCACTGTTGTGTTATGTTATAGACTGTATGATGTTATGCTGTGTTACAGAGCACTCTATTATGTCATTGGCTGTTATAGGAGTCCTGAACTATAGAAATGTTTTTCTGTGCTCAACATCAGTTGTGTTGAGAATGACATACAGCTTGGGGTTTTCAATAGTTTCTTAAAGGATCCTGGGGGATAAAAAAGGCTTTTTTTTTTTTTTTTTTTTTAATTCTGATTCAAATAGTGAAATATGGTTAAATATTGTGTAGTTTTTAGAAGAAGCTGTAATAAGTAACTATAATAGTAACTATATTAAATATAGAAGTTATTTATTTCTTTATTTCCTGAGTAATTAAATGTATTAATGAAACTAGAGCTCCTATACATAGAGCAGAGAGGTGACTTTTTTTACAATGCTGTTATTTAAACTACTAGGAGTTCTGTAGTCACTTTAGCATTTAGAAGCCTAATCTTTTTCAAGTAATTAGCCATGAAGAAGATTTATTAACTCCTGCTGGGCTGAGTTTTTATTGTGGAACTTGTATACTCACTGATGTCTTTCTGTAGGGTTTTATAGTGAGATGAGCTAAGAAAGACAACTGATGTTTTCTAGCACTGTTGTTTCAGACTTCTTGCAGTTGATCCAGGTGTTAAGCATGTTTATGTTTTCAGAGCTCTCTGCCCAGGAATATGTTCTCCCAGTGCAAGCTTGGACTTTGGAACTTTTGTTGCAGCAAGTCAACATAAATGAGAAATTATGTGCATGGAATCACAATTATATTGTTGTCTGATCAGTCACCTTTGCTTTGCAGCCTCCCTGGTGTTTTGTTAATTAATTTCTTTCTGCCTGTGAATGTTTTCTATTTACATTCTATTGGGCACTAATTAAAAATCCTGACATGCTTTGAACCAAATCCTGGGGTCATCAGAGCATTGTCTTCCCTATGTGATCAGTGAATTGAAGTCGCCGTGGCATTTTTGTAGCTTTCTGCTTTAAAGGTTCATGCTGTTGTTGTTTGCTGCTTTCTCTGTTCCCTTCCTTCATGCAGGAATCTGCAGCACTGTTGCTGTAGTGTCTTGACATACTTTTCCCCTCTGATTGACCTTGGGATTTTAAAGAGGTCTTGCCCTCCAATCTCTGAGTATTTTCTGCTTATCTTCTATTTTAAGAGCAATTCATTCTGTTTTAATATCAACATAATACTGCAGTATGCAACTGATCGTTTTTCTATATTTATTTTACTCCATTTCATGTTATTACCTTGAAAGCAAATATTCAATGGAAGACAGCAATGTGGCAATGAACTTGGCAGACTGTCACTGACTCTTTCAATGTAAAAATGGAAGATTTGAGAAGTTAAGGAATCATTCCAAATTCTCCATAAGTCAGTGATGGAATATATAGCAAGTCAAGAAAATGTCATGGTTCTAGTGCCATACTGTGAACACAAGACTCCGTTCAGTTTATTCCACTAAAAGAAACGGCATCTGTTGCAAACAATGTTTATTCATTTATGAATTTTGCCTTCCAGTGTTTTCCTTAATTTTTCTTTTGGTTGATACTATTGCTGTGGATTACTTGCATTAAAGTTGGCCATGTGAAAGCTGTTCTGATCAGGTCAAGTTCTGCCAGAAAGAGGAAAGGGTACTGCAATCAACATAGGAAAATGAAACTATCAGCTTGTGTTACAAATGTGCTTGAGAAAAAGCAGTTCCTGGTTAGTATATACTCATCTCCTTTCAATCTGTTAGAAATGTTAGGGATTTTCAGGTCCCTATAGTTCTTTCAGTGTCTTTTTCTTCAGAGAATTAATGATTTTGCAGAGGAATTGGAACATTGGCTGTATGCAAAGCACTGTCAAGGTGATAGGAGGAACAGACCTGAAACTGCCAAACCCAGTGAATCCTTTTGACCTGAGACTGTGGTGTGACTGCGTTCCTGGTGTCTAAGCAAAAATGTGTTCTAATTGAGATTCTACAGTGCAGCTCTTCCTAGTATTCTCTGTTAGATTGTCTAGTAACAAATGGAGGTTAAGCATATGATGCAGCTTTCCCTCAGCAGCAGCATTTATATTTTCCAGTGAAAATAGGTACAAGAGGTTTGTAGAAACCTCAGTGGTTTCAACCTTCGACATCTGACAAATTTGGTTGAAAATGACCAATGTGTTGTAAAAAAAATACTGTGATTGTATATGCTTGATTCTTTCAGGGGAATCTTCTTCCACTACCCCTTATTGTGCTGGCTAGGAGTAGAGAAAGAAGAGCATTTTCCATTTAGAAATAAAGTTATATTTCTCTGAAGTTTACGATGCAAGCGAAGGGGCATCAGAAAGGGAACAGAGTGCCTGCTGGCTTTCACATCTTCTGCTGTGGGCTGTAAGTCTACATAGTGTAGACTGGCAGATCTCTAATAGGACCAAGATGATCATGTTTATATGTGTACATGGTAAAGCAGTGTTTGGTGAAGGACTGAGTCCCCAGTTCTCCACTGTTACACGGTTTTGAGCTTTTCTCCAGAATCTCATTGTAACTACACTAAATAAAAGAAGTATTAACTGCTTTAATTGACACTGGTCTTCTGTGTTATACTGAAATGCTCTTGTTCATGAGATAAATTGAAAAACCAGGAGATTTTAAGGATCTCCTATCTATCCCGCTTCTTTACACCAAGATGTTGCCATTTACTCCATTGTCCATTGTTTTCAAAGTCAATAGGTTTTTTCCTGAGCCAAACTGATAACTGTGTTCTTCTTGTGGAGAATATATACATAAATTGTGTTCTCAGTTGCATAAAAGGAAACAAATATATTTGGAATTTATATGTAGGTGTGGTAATCAGGTTTTGAAACAGAAACTCAGAGAAAATGGGATCTTTTAGGCAGTATCTGTTACTTGATGCACTTTTGCCTGCTTCTATAAGATGGATATTGAGAAATGCTGCTGGGACTGCTGAAAGCCAAGCCTAAGGGATTTGCTTGCTTACTTTAATTGCAGCATGTGAAGACCTGTGAATAAGATCTGACTGGGCTGCATTTTGCATGGTTTTGTCCTCTCTCATGTGGCTTGCTGGCTGGAGGTGGTACCTGTAGATGCCCATGTCATGCCCAAAGCTCTCCACTGTTCTTGCTCTTTCCTTCCCCACAATGTTGGAAGACATTTCAAAAGCATCTCACTTCAAAGAAGTCCCTTACAATGACAGAGCAGAAACTCCCTTTCTGTGCAGTGAACAGGGTATGTTCACCACTTAGGAGCTGAATATTTAATGTTCACGTGAACAGAGCTCTGTGTTCAGTGTTTCATTACCTGTGGTGAAAAGATTTGAACATAAAGAGTGATCATCATTTTTTACAAACCTTTATTGCTAGTAGACAAAACAAATTATGCTATAAATGTCTTTGATGGCAAAGACATTGTTTTCAGGCAGAATTTAAACTGAAAGAGAATTTTAAAAAAATCTTGCCAAATGAGGCTTGGTTATCTTAAGTGGTTATGCATTGTTTTGTTTTATCCTTCCCTTCACCTTTATGGAATTTCACAAGAGTGTGTATCAAGAAGTACTTGCAATTTCCTAAAATTGTAGATTCAAATAATACGTCGTGTTGGAAAGGGTTTCTTAAAGGTCATTTAGTCCAACCCCAGGTTGCTTTGAATCCCTTTTGATTGTCTAATACAAGCTTCAGAAGATCAAGAAGAATACTGGAAAATCCTTTAGTCATAATGTGACTCATTTGATGATTTTAATGATTTACAGCCTTTGCTCAGTACATATTTTACATATGAAATTTGGGGGTAATTTGCAGTTTTAGAGCAATATTTAGGGAAGAAGGTAATTTACTGCCAGTCAGTGAAAACTCAGAACATTCTCTTTTTACACCACACTGTGGATGGTTATTTTTCATAGCATTTCTGCAATTGGAAAGAATAACAGATACAATTTAACAGAAATGCTTCAGTGTAAGAGAGGAGTTAAAGTGATTTCTACGAGAAAGTTTCAGATCTAATTTGAGAGGATGCATAGCTTAGTTTGTAATCAAAATGTTCAACATATTCTAAAGGAAAGCTTTGCTTTCTGTGTGATATTCAAGCAAAGCAGTTAAATTTGTGTGTCTTGCTTTAGTTTTTAAAAAGAAATGTATTTGTCTTCCTCTGTGCTACTGTGGTTATTTAAGTTGGACAGTCTTGGGAGACTTCCATCTTACTTCCCTGCATGTATGGTACTTGAAAAGATGAAATATTGATTGCAGTTGGAGGTTGGGGTCCCCAGTAGAGCACAACTAACCTGTTTGATGATTGTAATCTCTTCATTCAAACAGGAGCTGTATTGTAATTGTAGCAAGTAGTATTACACTTGCTGAGAGGTTATCTTAACAAGATTTTTTTTTTAAGCTGGTGCCTTCACATAACTTGATTTTTCTGAAGAAATGAAAAAAAATACACTTTATAAATAAGACATGTATGCTGTTTTTTTCACTGACTTTACTCTAAAAGGCTGAATGGATGAAGTGAAAAAAGCCCATTTCAGGTCTTTTTAGAAGGAAGCAATTAATAAAACTCACTTTAGATACCCTTGTTCAAATTATTCTTATCTTACCTTTTCTACTTGTTGTGGGATGGCTTTATAAATTACAGTTATGTAAAAGCTGTGTCCTTTTCAAGTTATACCAGCTGCAGGGAGATGTGCTGATAGGCAAGTAACACAAAGAAATATAACACCCTATTTTTATCCCAACAGAAACTTATGAAGATTTTGAAACAAGAGTCATTGAGGTAAGCATTGCAAATCTTTTCAAGGACTTTAAAGAATTACCACTATTTTTTATTGACTTTGCAATTATTTAACAAGTCTTTGCTAAGTGAATATTATAACAACAGGAATTAGTCTGGTATCCCATTTCTGCTGCATTACATCTTGTCATTCTGCTCATTGGGGCCTCATTTTCTCTGGTGAGCAAATTCCAGCTAATTCAAAGGTAATTTTATGTCACTCCAGAATGGCAAATGCCTGCAGATAAAGTTTTCATGTTAAAGTTGTTCATATGCAACTGTAACGGGGAAAATAGTAAAGTGATAGGGTTATTTTTCAGACAAAACTACAAATAGGAAGTTGTATAACTTTGCTAGTGAAATAATTCCTAAAGATTTTTTGTCAAAATTTGGACTGTGCTTTGATAGATTAAATTAAACCATGTTATACTCTGTTATGCTCTGGTGCACGAGTCAACCCTGTAGCTTTGTGTGTAAAGCAGAACCACAGAATATCTCGAATTGGGGGGGAACCCATAAGAATCATTTAGTCTAACTCCCCACTTCTCACAGGACAAGCTGAAACTAAACCATATGATTAAGAGCATCGTCCAGATGCTCCTCGAGCTCTGACCACTTCTGTGGGAAGCCTGTTCCAATGACTGAATGCACTCTCAGGGAAGAACCTTTTCCTAACATGTCATTGGCAAACCTTCTTAATGTACATTTAACGATGTTGCGTCCAGATCATTTATAAAAGCATGTGCTGGCCCTAAAATTGAGCCTACTAGTGACTGGTTGCCAGTTTGATGTGACCCCATTTCCCACAATCTTTTGAGCCAGACCTGTCAGGCAGTTGTTCATCCGGTGTGTTTGGACATGTGTAGCTGTCCTGCAGATACTTTGTCCAGAACGATGCTGTGAGAGAGAGTGTCAAAACTTTGCTGTATTCCAAGAAAATCTAGATTTGCTGTCTTCTCTTGGTCAACTAAATGGATGATTTTATCATAAAAGGACACTAAGTTAGTTAAACAGGACTTTCCCTTTGTGAATCCACATTGGCTATGACTAATTGTCACTTAAAAACATTCTTTTGTTGTTTTCTTACCTACAGATTAAACCACTTATTAGATTTATGTTCCTTTCAGGATTGTGATCAGATCCTTCATTTGCAATTAATATTTATCTACTTTATTATTGAAAAACTAGACTAGTCTAGCTGCTGCTTTTCTGTTCTTTCTAACCGTGATCTGAAAGTGAAGGTATCAGCCTGAATCAATACACATTCTGTGACAGATGCACATCAGGTCTCTTTGCTGAATAGGAATGTTGACACCCTTTTATCCGTCTAAAGTGACTGTCCATTGAGTTGCACAGTTTTAAGTGGGTAGAGATGACTATTATTAATTGTAATATTAACTGTTACTGTTATACATCTGTCCAGATGAGGTACTTGTTTCAAAGCATCTGTGTTTGAGTTCTTTTAGTTCCCCTCACAGCATATCATCTTGTGTTCCACCACCAAAGTGATGTCTGTTATAAATGACCATGATTAATTGAAATAGTCAATTAATATATATAAGAAAATTAATTTTATTAGCAAGCGATAACAGAGCAAACAGTACCGGGCGGCTTGAGGAGACTGTGCTCTGTCAAAAAGCTCACAGCCGTACTGAGGAAAAGTCTGTGTTTTTATACAATTCCTGGCTCTTGTATACGTGGGCTGGTCATTTCTTCGATGTGTCCGTGTCTCTGTTGACGATTACCAGGTGGCCGTAATTTGCTTTTTGTCAGTCCTTGAATTTGTCTTTATGTGATGGATGTTTTCCTTCAAGTGTTAATTGCCAGAATATAAGAACTACTCTAATTGTCTTTAGGTAGGAGATGTCCTCTCTCATATGTAAATCACCAAGATGTAAAGTTTATTTAACTGGATAATCAGGGCCTTAGATAAGCAGGAGTCGCTTTACATTCCTGTGGTTTGTTAGATAAGATATAAAAGCTGATTTTATGAACAAAGTTAACTCTTCCATTACAATGCCCTTTCTGGAAGGGATCACCTTCTGTCTCTCAGGTACCATGCACTGCCATACACTGTTGGAACAGCTGGTTTTCCTTCAACCCTTTTTAAATTGTCTTACAAAACTGGCAAGAAATAGCATTTTCCCAATTAATGGAATGCAGCTAATCGGTGTCAAGAATTTGTATTGTGCACATATTAAAGTCCCACAGTCAGATTTTAATATCTTTGATACAGCAACTTTCTTCTTCACTGCACACCTCTGAGCAAACTATAAATGCCAAACGTTTTTTCTTCCCAGACCCTATGTCTGGTTGCATTTTTCTTGGTACATGGTCAAACCACTCTTGTTTGAGACAGGAACAAGTGAACCTATCCCTTGATAACAAAACCAGAGCTGCTGTGAAATCAAGTGTTTACTCGGTTTGGAGAGAAAGGAAAAGGTTGCCATTGGAATGGGATTGTTGTCCAGGAGGGAGTGTGGTGTCCCAGTCCAGAACAGGACCAAATGTGTGAAGCTGAGTCCTTTTAGCTGCCAGTTTTGAAGGTTTTGCTGGAGCAGAGGGCTGCATAGGTTCAGGAGCAGGATGCAAAATGTTCAAGATAAAACTACATGAGTGTATAGTTTCCATCACTGTCTCTTTTGAGAAATAAAAACAGATACTGCAAGTTAGGGAAATGAACAATGTCCTTTAATAATAATACTCTTCCATGTTGCCTTATTTAGAAGCTTAGGATAAAGGGTGGAACCAGAAGTTCTGAATATCAGCTGTGAACCAAGTCTCTCTTAGTTTTTGGTTTTAGATCTTGATTCCTTGTCATTGTTCATGTCAGCTGTCTTTAGAATGATGCTCAGCTGCCTTTTGTGTGAAATTGTTTTGTCATTCCTTGGTGACGTACTTTCCATGAAGAAATGTTTTATTCAGACATTATTCTCAGCAACATTTGAGAATATTAATGTTATATTTGATGTGATTATAGGAGTGTATCAATTTTCTTAATTGAAATACGTGTGGGTAGAGTAGGTAAGATCTTACCAGAATTAAAATAGCTTTTGAATGGCCTTGAGTAACTAATAAATAGTGTGTACAGGGTGCAAGAGTAAGAACAAAACTGATATAAATGAGAGCAGCATTCATTTCTTTTAAACTGTGTACAGGCATAACCTATTAGAGTTACTTTGTGTATTCAGCTCACAGATAGAGGGATCATGAGAAACATTTCCTTAAACAAAATAGCCTGATTCACAATAGCTCCTTGTCTGAAAGTTAAAAGAATAATCAGGCAAGTCAGAATGATCTGACTGACAGGGTTCTCTCATCATAAATGTGCAGATAATGGGTTTCTTTGTCCTTGGTTATCTTTCTGCATTTTGCTAAGATAACCATCAGTTGGGATTCCACCCAGTGGCTTTAGTGTTTTCTAGATCAATCCTATCTATCAAAATCTTTGCTTGTTGCAGCGAGTTTTGATATCTTCTAAGACATGGAAAACAGTGTTGCTGTATTGTAATCTCAATTTGGGTAATTAGAAGTCACGATTTTTTTGGTTTGTTGGGGTTTTTTTTAATCCTACAGAAGGAAAAAATACAAGCTGTTTTACATATCTGCTGTGAAAGGGATTAAAAGCAGCAGATATAAATAACAGGCAAAGGAAGTTCAGATGCAAAGAAGGAGTGGAAAATGGAAATTTGAATACCAGAATAGATTGGGAGTATACAGAAAATGTCTATCATTGGAGGTTTTTAAAAACAAGTTAGATAATCTGTCGGGAAAAGTGGGGAAAAAATCTGTAACCTGTTAACCTACTTTCTTATCTAAGTGGATTTTTGGAGTGAACTGGGCACTGTGGGTGTTGACTGATACAGCAAAGACTGTTTGGACCACGTGGCCTTTAGCCCTGTGTGTGTTGGAAGACAGTTTGTAATAATTGAATTGCATGGGCACCGTTCATAGAAGAAGTGGGTTTTGGTCCTGAGCCGTGCAGTTGGCAGTGCTTTAAATTGAGAGGGCACGTGGCAGAAAAGTGACTGTTGGGGTTACCGTGACATGTCACAACTGACTGTCAGTTTGGATACTCGAGTTTGCCATCCTGTGCTGGCACAATTGTTTACAAACAGCAAAGGAAACATTGCTATGGGGTGTTTCCGTGTGCTGTAGAAATCTCTTTCAGTGCTTTATTGTATTTCAGTAGTTAAAATAGCTTTTAGAAGCAGGCTGTGGGTCTGCTCTTACATGAGATTGCCACAGATATGAACTGAGGAGGAGGAGTTGTTTTGCAGGAAAATAGCAGCAGCAGCAGCAGCAGCAGCAAAAACTTCTGGATTCAAAGCCAGCAGTGAGCCCAAGATAGTTGAGTCCTATAATTTTCTGATAAGTGCGAGTTTTGAAATAAATAGATCTTTTTAGCATTCTTAAATAGATGACAGACATGCTGCTATTTCTGTGTGTTGTTTTCCATTATGTTTGTGTTCACAGTAGTACAGGAGATAAAAATAATGTTTGCTGGGAAATTATACTTCACAGCAAGAAACTGAAAGCTGTTTTTAAGGACTGTCTTATGAAAAAAGATACAACAGGCCCTTTCTGTTGTGATTATGCTACTGAAAAGCCTGTGCTCCCTTGCTAAAAGAGAGAAATTGCTTATTGAAGTGTTTTCTTGTAATGTAGAAACAGAAGGGATATAATTTGATTTTCTCCCTGCTTGTAGAATACAGACAAACTCAGATTTTCATGTAAACTAGAATTACGGTTGTCAAGCAAGTTTGAGTGTTAAGGGACAGCAGTGGGGGCTGCAGTTTGGTTTTGTTTCTGGCTGTCCTATAGACTATTGTGTTGCTCAGTGTGGGTGACTTGGGTTACTTGTTTCTTACTCCCCCTGCCAGCCTGAGGGCACTTTTCCTGTTTTGCTCATATATTCCACACAAGAAGAATCTCTTTGAATGGAACTGATAGTGATACTTAACAGGTGTCTAAAATAGCATAATCATAGTGGAAATTAAAATTTACAGGTGTAGTTGACATATGCCACTCTTGTTTTCCCTGGATAGCTTCCTTTCATGTGTCACCTATCCTCAGATGAATTTTTCTTTTATTTTTCTCCATCATGAACGTGATAGCATAGGAAAAAAGTAGCCTGCATGATACCGTATGCTATGATAGTAATTGCCTTGTAGTGCAATCAAAATTAGAAAGTGAGACCTGATAATCAATAAGGCCTGAGGGCACAGCTCATGAGGTTAGTGGCCCTCTGAATCTTTCACGAAGGGGAGCTTCCTGAGGGAGAAGATAAAGTTATAAAGAATGCCTTTTGCAAAAGACAGCTCTCAGGAGGGGTTGTCCGACACTGAAATTGCCTGCCACCACTTGTGAAAACTGGGCCTTTTGATCACTTACTGTTTTGTTCATTTTTTTTTTTTTCCAATACCTGTTTTCTTCATGTCTTAGTATAATTTCCAGGAGAATCTGCTCTGTAATCTTGCCTGGCACAGAGGTGAGACTGACTGGTCTGTAGTTCCCCAGATCTTCTGCTTCTGATTTTCAGAAATGGGGGTACTATATCCCTTTTTCCAGTCATTAGGGACTTCACCTGACTGCCACATTTTTTCAAAAATGATGGAATGTGGCTTAGCAACTTCACCTGGCAGCTCCCTCAGGACTTGTGGATGAATCTGAATGGGTCCCCTGGACTTGGTCCCCTGGACCAGGTTCCTTAGCTGGTCTCAGACCTGCTCCTCTCTTACAGTAGGCTTAGGGTTTTCATTCTCCCACTCCCTGCATTTGTCTTTCTCCATGGCTGGAGCACTTGCCATTGAAGGCTGAGGCATGGAAGTCATTGAGAATCTCAGTCTTCTGTTTGTCCAGGGTAGACAGGTCTCTTGTTGCCCTCCTAAGAGGGCCCACATTATCCCTAGTCTTTTGCATGAAATATATCTGTAGAAGCCTTTCCTGTTATCCTTGACATCCCTGGCCAGACTCAGTTCCAACTGGGCTTTGCCTTCCTTAACCTTATTCCTCACTTCCTATACAATTTCCCTGTATTCCTCTCAGGCCACTTGTCCTTGTTTCCACCTCCTGAAAGCTTCTTTTTTTCACTCTCAGGAGTTCCTTATCCATCCTGGCATTTTTGCCCCATTTCCCCCTTGTTGGGATGCATTGCTTCTGAGCTTGGAGGAGGTGATCCTTGAAATTCAGCCAGCATTCTTGGGCACCTCCAGGGCTCTATCTCCCAGGACTCTACCAGGCAGTTTCTTGAAGAGACCAGAGTCTGCTCTCCTGAAGTGTGGGGCAGTGAGCTTGCTGTGTGCCATCCTCACTGCCCCAAGGATCTGATACATTCCCCACCACCTCCTCCCTGCTGGTGAGCACAAGGTCCAGCATGGCACCTTTTCCTGTGGGCTCATCTTGGTACTTGTGACACGAAGAATGTTCTTAATTGCACAGCTTAAACCCCTTGTGTTTTCGTACAGGGCTTTGGAAATTGTTTTCTCACTATTGTTTTTGCAAAGGGTGCAGTGAAAAAGGCCTGTGAAAAGGAAATGCAAATTACACTGTCTGAGGTCTATGGTTTGACACCTCTAACTGAAAAATTGCATGGTATACAGGATACTCTCTGAGTAATAATTTACTTCTAATGAGGTGTTGCCTCAAGTGTACTTTTGGTGTGTCTGTAGGCTCTAGATTTTGCTTTTGGTACTACAGGGAGGTTTTCTGTTCCCTGAATGATACTGACAGTGTCTTTAGAATGACAGTAAAAATTTCAGACAGTTTTTAAGGCAGCACCTGAAGCAACCTGTCACAGGCAAGAATGAGAGATTAGAGCTGTGCACTAGAATTTAGGTCTGATACTCTTGGAGTTCTCATAGATTATTGGCCTGCCCTAAAAGTAGAGTTTAGGTATAGTTCTGTTGATTAAATAGTTAATTATTTTAATCTCTTTTACCTGTCAGCCTGCATGGAAGAAATAAGTGTCATTTGGAACACTTCCTTCAGAAGGTTGTGTCTTAGTAGTCACAGCAGAAGACAGGCTAATTTGCCTGCTCCTGAAGCACTGCCCTTGTCACTGCCCACCCTTTGTACACATTTAGGGAAACCATATGATCCCCTTTCCCTTGCCAGCAATACAAGTTCTGCCCACCAGCTTGTGCAGTTTCTGATTTTTAGGTAGAGTAGGTTAAGGATACAACTGAGAGTTGTTCTGCCACTGTGGCAGAAGTCTGCTCTGCCCTTGGTGCAGAGAAGGAAGCTGGTAGGGACATGATCTAGCTAACAAGGGTTTGATTTTTGTTTACAAGTTTATTAGTCAATTCTTTTGGGTAACTGGTTTCCCAAACCTTTTAGCTCTATTCCTGAGCCTCTCTAGTCTCACTTGCATGGAAGTGCTTTTCCTTCAGGCACTCGATTCTGCTCTCATTTTAACTCATCTCACCTTTTACCTTAGAGAAGTGTTGGGACCAGAGATTCTCATGCCATGAGGGGATCAGCCTCTGCAGACACTCTCCTCTGCATAACAGCAGCAAAAGAATAGCAGCGTCAGGAGTGTAACCTGGAGGTAGCAGGTTCCTTAAAATCATTACTAGAATATGATTTCTAGAAATGAGGGCTCTCCAAGGGCAGTCAGGTTAGCCAGTCATTTATTATGCTTTTACAAGAACAAAACCTTCAGGGAAGTGCTGGATTTTTACCTTTTTTCTAGCAGTGCAACAGCTGAATTCACAGTAATGTTTGTGATTTTTACTGTCTCTGACTGTAACTTGTTTCCACGTTGTTGTTTCTTTTAAGAAGTATTTGAGGTGGTTTTATTTTGATTTTGAGAGGTGCTATCCTTCCCTCAGTTCTCTAAAGAAAGCTGAACTTGCAGTATCACCACTGGATAATGGATACAAAGAGACAGCTAGTTTGAGGTACACTGTGATTAATGCTGAGCATGCATTGCATCTGTTTTCAAATTTAAAAAATCGGCTTTAAATCTAGCTCGAGTGGCAATCTAGTAAATAGGGGCAATTGTGTCTTAGTTTCAGTCACTTTTCCGAGGTCATGTTCTTTCCAAAGTGGCACGTTGTTTATTGGGCATTAATTCATTCCAGTGCAGTTTAATGGTAGGCTTTAGCAGCTTGCTTTATTTCCCAGGACAGGAAAGAAGCATTGCTAAGCACACTCCAGAAGAGCACTGCTTCCTTTTAAATGAGGAGGCATGGGACTGTGTTGTCCCAGCAGCTGTGGCTGCCTGTGAACATCATCCAGCTTGAAAGGCCTTCCCAGCCTTTCAAGAGAGAAGCAGTGGCACTGACCGTGAGGGGAGGGGGCTGAACACATTTTCCTCCAGAGCTGCTCACAAACAGCTGACAAGTGCAGTTTTAGGAAGGCTTCTGGAATAGCTCATTCTATGTGTCTTTATTGCCACATTGTGGAAAGGAAGAAGAATGATCCGTGAGGAGGTTTCTACAAGCATCCTGGCCTTTATTTTTGACAGCAGGCATGCCAACTCTATTTTTGTGCAAGTGCTTGTTCAGATTGGCAATGGAAGATAAAAGTAGGTGCAAAGCAAAAATAGTATGCTCTTGATGCTCCTGGAGAGCTCACTCTGCTTCACTCTCTTTTCTTTCATCACTATTTTGCATTTTCTGTAAATAGCCTATTTCCACAGGCACTTTCATCTTATGGGGCTTGGGTTTTTAGCTTGTCCTTGTAAGCAGTAAGATTGAAGAAAGAAAAATAGCTTGGAATAAGCAATTAGCAAAGCTGATATTTCTTCAGAGTGCTTTGTAGAATGTGTGTGTGCCTTGAGTTAAATAGCATCTTTATTTCCATGAAAGCAAGGTGGAATCTTTCAGAAACACTCATTCCTAATCCGTATCTTGTGGAGGCAACTGGAATTTTGAGGAGTTTGTGGGGTTTGGCCTTTGGTTTGGTTCTCTTTTTTTTGGTGAATTTTAGTAAGAATGTTTAAGCCATGGCCAAGTATTTTGTATTAATCCATTTTCAAATGTATAGCGCTAAAATCAGTCTACCTTACTGAAAAATTGCATTTAGAAGGAAGCACTGATACGGAGATCATATTGAGGCTTCAAGAAAGTAGAACCTGATGGATTTGACAGGAAGAAGAGAAAAAATAGCATGAAATAAATCCTATGTTTTGACTGGTAATTCTGAGACATATTAACACAGTCAAGCAATATCCAATATGTTATTTTATATGGATCTGTTTATATATATACTATCTGTTATATTTTTATACTTTCTATGTAGTTCATATACTGCATACTGTATGTAAACTATTTGTCTGTATTTATGTAAACATACAGTTTAGTGTATAAACAAACCCAAGGAAACTAGAACAGATGGACAAAGGATGTTGGGTTGTTGTCCAAAAATTAGGTTCTTTCACCAAGTGTGCAAGAAGCACACACAGAATTCAGCTATTTGATTTATTTGTAGTTCTGCTCAAAAAAGGGTGCTGGAGGGTAAAGCTGGCAGACCAAGGGCCAAAAATACAAGCATATTTTTATGATTTGATTACGTAGAGTTCTGCATAATGAATCTACATCAGTTCTTGGCTAAGCTGCTTTTGCTTAACTGTCTCTCACCTGGATTTAAAGGTGCAGCACATTCTGAATTCCCTGTGCATGTTCAGTGAGCAGAGATCTTCACCTGGAGGCAGCTTCAGAGGCGAGGTTTTCACACTCAATGAGCTAAGTTCACCAGAGGACACAATTTTGAAACATTTCTAAACCCCAACAGTTCAAAGCTGGTTTGAGCTGACATGTAATCAGTCTCTTTTATCTCATAATTTTAGTTACCTTTTATCACATTCCACATTCTTTAGGTCAAGTTACTCTCCCTTTCCCCCAGACATGCTCTCTCTACCACTTTCTCATCTATCTCTTGTCTGCTTCAGGATGATATATTAGACTGTATAAGGTGGGAGACTATAAGCCAGTGACTTGCTTTTAGAATCACAGAATATGCTGAGTTGGAAGGGACCCATCAGGAACATTGAGTCCAACTCCAGACCTGCCCAGGACACCCCAAGATTCACATCAAGTGCCTGAGAGTGTTGCCCAAACACTTCTTGAACTCCTGACAGGCTTGGTGCTGCAACCACTTCCCTGGGGAGCCTGTTCCAGTGTCCAGCCACCTTCTAGGTGAAAAATCTTTTCCTGATACCCAACCTAAACCTCCGCTGACTCAGTTTTATGTGTTTTCCTCAAGTCCTGTGACAAGAGTGAAGAGCTCATCCCTGCCCTTCCCCTTTCCCTTGGTGAGGATGTTGAAGATAGCAATGAGGTCTCTCCTCACAGTCTCCTCTTTTCCAGGCTGAGCAGATCGTGTGCCCTCAGTTCCTCCTCACACGGCTTCCCCTCCAGACCCTTCATCATCCTTGTTGCTCTCCTTTGAACACTCTCTAAGAGTTTAATGTCTTTCTTATATTGTGGCAGCCAAAACTGCACACAATATCCAAGGTGAGGCCACCCCAATGCAGAGCAGAGCAGGACAATCCCTCCCTTGCCCAGCTGGTGATACTTTGCCTGATGTCCCCCTGGTCCTCCTGACTGCCAGGGCACTGCTGACTCGCCTTCAACTTGATATCCACCAGGACCTCCAGGTACCTTCCTGCTCTCCAGCATCTCATTCCCCAGTCTATGCACACAGCCAGGATTGCCCCATCCCTGGTGCAGAATCCATCACTTTCCCTTATTAAAGTTCATATTGCTGGTGATTGCCCACCTCTCTAATTTGCTGAGGTCTTTGCAGGGCCTCTCTGCCCTCGAGGGCGTCGACATCTCCTCCAAATTTAGTGTCATTGGCAAACTTAGTGTTATGGTCACACTGGGGACTCTGTAGCAGAGTCAGAAGTAAATCTACATTTCTAGAATGCCATGAGGCCACCTCTCTCCCCAGTGGTTGTTCTGTCCCCCTACTCCAAACTAAAGAGCTTTCTTGCATCTCTGCTTGAATTTCTTGCAGAGTTCCTGTAAACATTTCTAGTTCCAGGAATGAAATAGCATTTTCTTCTTGTCCCTTCTCTTAAATAAAGTCTTCTTTTGAACAGCTGTTATCTCAGTAATGAGAGCAAAACTGCACTCTGCAAGTAGATTTCAATTCCAAGTTTTAATTCATGTAAAGCAGCAACAGACCATGAGCAATTCCTAAGACTGCTTCTAAGAGATGTTAAAATATGACGGGGGAGGTTAGATATTAATGTCATTTTCCATTTTTTCCCCATGTTTTTTCATCCTGCTGGAAATCAGGCATAAAGCTAGCAGCATCAGAGCATCTGTTGTGCAGCTGAACGCAGCAGAGGGGATACTGTAATGAAACTGCACTGAGGTCACTTTTTCTGTGTGTGTGAATTTTTAGCAACCTTTATTTATTTAATGCCTCAAAGTCAGTGTCCCGCTGCAGATGATACCCATTGACAAAGACAGTGTGTATAAATATATATATGTATAGATATAGATTGTAAATATGTATTACAGACCTCTTAATACCTTTTTTTTTTTAGTAAAATTAGCTCTCTTTTAAAAAAAATCCAAAAATATTTGGACTGTGCAATAAGATGTTTTGTGTTGTTTTTTTCTTCAGGTGAAAAATGTGTTTTGCATGAAGGCCAAGGAAGGCAGGAAAAAGTCAGTCCGTGCCTTAGTGGCTATTGGAAATGGCAAAGGGGCTGCAGGTATGTGCATTTACTGTATGAAAAGGTACCAAATCTATCACTGGTTATAATAGCACTTCAGGAAGAGTGGTGATTTAAAGGGAATTTTATACCTTAGAGAAAAAAATTGCCCGTTTTTCTGCTGGATAGTATTGAAATACCTGTAAGAATTTTGAGTTTCATCAATAAAAGTGACCTTTATAATCATAATTATGTACTTTATTTTGTCTAAAAAAAAAAAGAAATAGACTACTTGGGGCCCTTTGAGTGAGGTCTCATGGTAAACTTCAGTGTTCTGCATCTTGGCCCTTTTGTAGACTTTCCTTTAGGACTCTTTATAATGGTCTCTTCAGCAGGCAGTTTGAAATCTAGCCATAGAAATGTTGTCTGTGGCATAAAGTAAATAGGATAAATCTAAAGAAACAAGGTTATGATAAATCTCATCAGCTGTGAAAAGAGATCCTTTTCCTTTCCCAGCAAAGACTGGATAAAGAACGCCAATCAGGGGCATTCAGTTTGGTTGTGGTTTCCTTGTAATGAGGCTCCAAGCACATTTATGTACGGAGCATAGTGATGACCAAGCTGTGTCTGGAAAGAGTCAAACCCTCTCAGGGCAGCATATAATTTGGATTAACTCACCCTGGGTCCCATGAAGGCTCTGTGCAGCCACCCTGAACAACAGTGAGTTTCTTGCAACATTTCCAGTTCTGTTATTGAGGAAATAGTGTTTGTCTTTCACTCCATTTTCAGGAGTTGAAGACTTTATTGTTGGTTTTGCAGGGTGAGTTTTATTTAAGAAGCAGCCTTGAATGTGCTAAGTTTTTCTCCATAAAGAGATAGTTTTCATGCATTCTCTTGTGGTAATAAACCAATGTACATTAAAATTTCCTTTAGACAGCAAATGGATATAGAGATAGGACAGCTGTGCAGAATTAAATGAAGAATCAGTTAAAAGTAATAATAGTTGTGAAGGAAAGAATCTAAATAATAGAGAATACGGCATGTATTGTATTGGTGACAGTGCAGGAAATTGCATTTGTATTGCTGTGTGTCTCTAGTAAAGAAAATCCTGCTTTCGATATGTCTGTAAACCATTCACCTTTTGGGTGTAAATACTCTCCTTTTATTAGGAGCTGAGTAGATATCTCTGATGATGGGAGCTTTAATAAGACAGCTATATTCCCAGTGAACCAGAGTTTTGCAAAACTTCATTTATGGGAAAGATTGAAGTCCACATGTGTTTCTGGAGCTGAATTTTGATTGCAGTTTGGAGTGGAGGAAAACTTATATAGAGAGGAAGGTGTGGATCTCTGGCAGAAAGATATGCTACCCTGAAAAAATTCTTCCAATCTCTTCTTTGGAAAGAAACATGTTATCACTGTGTCCTGAGTGATTGAATTGAGGTTGTCCCATTTTTGTCATTTCCTAATATATTTCATGACTCCACAGCATTAATACATTGCTGTGGTGCTCTGTGTGTGTGTGTTGAAAAGAATAGCAAGGTTTCCTTGCGTTTTCTTGTGCAGGAGTTACGAAGTGACCGAGACCTCTGGGGCTGTGGTGTGTGCCCAGGGAAAGCTGTCTCAAGAGGCAGCTGACAGCAGACCCTACCCTGGACTGCTTCTTCCACAGCAGTCTCCAGACTAGTAGTCATACCCTTTTTGGTGCTTGTAGCACCACAACAGACAGGATGGTATTTCTTTCCTAGGTCTTTTCAAGCCCATTTCTGCTGTTAATGTCTGCATGAAATTAGTGAGTGGGTTAAATGATTTTAATTCAATCTATGTTGACATTGCTGGACTCTACAGTGTTTGTAAAAGTGGTTGTTACATCCTCTTGCTCATTTCATGCAGTCACTATGTCCTGCTCTGAGCTGACTGCTGTGAGATCTCTGCTCAAGATTTCCCAGTTGATGTGGTACATAGGTCTGAGGGTTCAGGGGGAATTAGGTATCAGTTTGTAGACTGGCAGTCTGTATATTCACTGTTCTACAGGCATGTGTTTTTTGCACATACACTGTTCTGTTAAACCTGGTTTTCACAGAATCACAGTTTTCATATTCTGCATTTCACCAATAGCAAACAGTCTCCTTTGCTTCTATAGTCTTGAAGCCACTGTTTGTACAGACATAGCTGATATATCTGCATCAGCTTCCTTCTTTTTTCTTCATTTCCTTCTCTGTTTTTAAACAGAAGAATGCACTTCTTTTTTTGTCAGAGGCAGTCACACTTTTCAACAGTTGGAAGCTATTTTGGTCAAATAAACAAGCTTAATCCTAATTTTTCATTTGAGAACAAGGAGTTGGAATTCAGATGTTGCACACTCATAAATTTGTTTCTGTGATTTTCTCTGAAATATTTTCTGAGTATGATCTGTGCAATGGAATGGAAATTTAAATACTGACTGTAGTTGTGAAGTACTCTGTTTTTTTTCCCACTTTTCTTTCTGAAGGTCCTGCATCATTTATTTCTCAGCAATAAAATGACTCTTTCTGTCTTGCAGGTTTTGCATTGGGGAAAGCAACTGACAGGATGAATGCTTTGAGGAAAGTATGTTGAGTGAATGTTTCTTGCTTGATGACAAGCACAAGCGATTTGCACCTACACTTTTGGAATTTATTCTAATAATCAGTATAATTTGTAGTCTTTGCAAAGAAGTGAGCCCATGTGTATGCTCTTGTCTGTCTTGGTGCACATAATCATAGAATCATTTAGGTTAGAAAAGATGTTTAAGACCATCCAGCCCAGCCATTGATCTGATACTGCCAATTCCACCACAAGCCATGTCCGAGTGTCTCCACACCTTTTGAACACCTCCAGGGATGGTGACTCAACCACCTCACTGGGCAGCCTGTTCCAGTGTTTGATGACCCTTTAAACTGTGAAGTTTTTCCAATCTAAGCCCTCCCTGGGGCAACTTGAGGCAATTTCCTCTCATCCCCTCATTTGCTATTTGGAAAAAGAGCATTGGATCTTTTCTCCAGGCTCAACACCCCCAGCTACCTCAGCTGCTCTTCATAAGAGCTGTGCTCCTGACCCTTCACCAGCTCTGTTGCTCTTTGGGCATGCACAGTGAGGTTGCCCTGCAATGCAGTTCTGTTAATCCACTCTTTATTTTCTTTCTGTTCCCTTTTCTGTGGCTGTTGCTTCTCTCCTGCCCTTGGTCACTTGTTTTTAGTATCTCTGTAGCACAAAGTCTCCTTATACTGTTAGGGTGTGGGAATTTTTCTCTTAAACATACATAATGACCTTATTAAGGCTCCTTCAGATTTCAGAATGTTACTTGTCTATCTACATTAATCTAGTTTGTTGCAATACTCAACTAAGCTAGGAAAGTAGCAATCCTAAAATACACAAAGTTTAATGAAGCTGTTGCTATATTGAAAAATCTTTTTAGATGCTAAATCTGTTAGGAGAAAGAAGTTCTTTAGAGAGAGCATTTTCATTTCCACAAAGTTTAGATGTGGCAACCCCTTCCTAAATTATTTTTTCTTGCTTTTCTTTACCTAGTTAACTGAACAATGGTAAAATTCAAACACTTAATAGAAAAATTCAAGGAAAAAAAATGTTTTCTTCTTTTATTCCCTAGGCAAAGAATAAAGCAATAAGTTGCTTACATTATATAGAGCTGTATCAGAACCACACAAGTAAGTATTATGCTTTCAGTGTAAGTACTGAATATACCAACAAGGACTGGTTGCAACAACTTGCAAAGCATAAAAAAATTTAACTAAAATTTTTCTGATCTGATGCATTTTATTATTATTCTTCATGCATTGTTTTGCTTCTGAAGTGAAATCTGCTTCTGTGTGAAATCTTAGCAAGTGGTGATGTTAGAGAACATGGTCATCAATCCCTTTGTTAAATAGGCCACCATTACCTGGAATAAATATGTGTTATACTCTTTACTTCCACTCAGGTTTGTATCAACTGTTTTAGGAAGGTCCATGAAGAAAAGTTAAGATTAAATAATACAAGGTGTTGTTAAAATATAGAGAGATTTATCTCCCTTTTAGGCTCCTGCCTTTGCCATGAAAAGTTGTGACAGACTCTTTAGCAGGACCTGTTGTGAGAGGAAAAGAGGTAATGGTTTTCAACTGAAAGAGGATAGAATCATACTAGATAGAAGGAAGAATTTTTTATTTTTTTTTTTCACAATGAGAGTGGTGAACCACTGGAAGAGGTTGCACGGAGAGGTGATGGATACCCCATCTCTGGAACATTCGAGGTCAGGCTGAACAGGGCTCTGAACAACTTGATCTAGTTGTAGATGTCCCTGCTCATTGTAGAGAGGTTGGACTAGCTGACCTTTAAGAGGTCCCTTCCAACCCAAACAATTCCATGATTCCCTGCTTAAAATTTGGATACTTAATGCATTGTATTTCAGGCTCCTTAAAAATGAAAGTGAGGGAAGAAGGTAATAGCAATATTAGGTTTTTTTCCTGGCACATTTGAATTAAGGAAGTCAGATACTGTCAGGGCACTTCTCGACAGTGCACTCCTGACCTTTTCCTCTTTCTGTCAGGGAAGATGGTTCCCTGTTAACTCCACCCACGGAGAACTCTGGACTGGAGAGTCAGTCTGATGTTTGCTGGTAGTTTTTTGATAGTTCAGTTTATTTCCGTGCAGATCCTCTCTGGTGTCAAACCTGGTACCAGTATACCAAATACATTTCAGAAAAAGTCTGAAAGATAGTACCTTATAGAGTATATGAGCATTTAACCAAGGTAAGTGTAGGTAAATATTCAATATAATAGAACTTCACCTTAAAAATACAGAACTCTAGTTATCTTCATGAGTATATTCCTGGACCATTATTATTTCACACTAACAGATTAGAGATTTGATTAAAAGCTGGTGATATTTCTACATTCTTTCCATTCTACTTAACATGGCTCTCTGAGCCATCTTGACTGCAGTGCTAGAATCCACTATGCAGTCACTGAGGTAGGTGTATGTAACAGCCACCTGAATTTGGGGTTCCTTTTGAAGCAGAGAAAAGTAGGAAGACTCAAAGGGTAAATATTCTGTATAGAAAATCCAAGAATGTTGATGCCTATGGGGAAATCTTAGGTTAAAAGCTGAATTACTAAAAAATCTGAGTATGAGGAAGGTTAACTTGTATCATGTGAGGTCACTTCAAAACGAACGGAGGTGTACTGGAGGCATACAGACCCATTTTTCAGTGGGTTTGTATCCCCTGGTAACATAGTATTCACAGATACTCAACATTCAGGATCTATTCCAGAAATTTACCTAGATAAGCCCTTCTTTTTAAAGAAGTCAGAGGAGAGTAAAACCAACTTGCCCTTCACAGTTCAGAAGAAGAAAGGTACTGGTTAAAGCTGTTTTAGAAGGAAGAATTTAGATGTAATGCTTTTTTCTTCCTCCTCCTCCAGTCTACCATGACATTACCACGAAATTTAAAACCACCAACATCCGCATGAAGAAGCAAAACAAAGGTAATTAAAGCTGCCTGGAAATTTTGATTAATTACTGACTAGTATTTATTTGATGGAGTTAAACATGTGCGGTGTCTAATCTGCCATGCTTTAAATGTTGAAAATGATCAGTTATTTTCATTGGAAATACCTACTGTTGATGATATGGCTTTGCTGTTGTAGATTGGGGTTTGTTCCTCCTGCACTGGTAGGAGTTCTAGTTGTAGTTTTCTTTCACACTTCTTAAGTGTAGTTCCTTTGGTTTTAAATTAACTAGATGTCGAAAAGTCTAATCTAAGTAGCATAGATGTTGGATGCAAAGGCCTTCAGAAGAATCCTGCAGGTTTTGCTCCCCACCATGTGCCCTATGCATGCTTTGGAGAACTGAGAGGCTCATTTGATTATTTCTCAGTGATTTTTTTTTTGTTGTTTTCAAGACAGGGTTCAGAGGTAATTTAGCATGCAGCGATGGAAGTGTTTCCAATGTGAATCAGAGTACAAGCTGCATCTGTGTGCCTGTCCCTCCTAAGTCCACACTGGGACAACATGGGCAGATGTCCCCCCTCAATTGCCTCAGACTTCCTTTGACCATGAGGTAGAGCCAGGACAGCACAGAGCCTTCTACTTCCTCAAGACCATTATTCCTTTATTCTCCCTAAAATCAAGAATTCTCAGTGTGGAAAATGGAGGGATTTTCTGCCCTGACTCACTGTTTTGCACCACAGCAGCAGAAAAACCATTTGATTTTTACACCAGCTAGTTGAGCTTGATGCTCACCAGCCAACACATGCACTCAGACAGTTGTCCCTCATGCACTCCACACTCAACTAGAGTTGAGTGTGAGCACAGACCCCTTGCACACCTCATGCTCACCAGGACTGGAGAGGATACAGATGTTCAGCCCTCCCTCTCCAACAGCCACCACCAGGCACACAGGCTGTGAATCGTGGTCCTGCCACAGCCACTGGTGGGTTTGTACAGTGCTATCAATTGTCACACCAGGATGTGTTAGTGCATGTGGTTCCTGCCTGCGTGCAGGGCTTTGCACTCACCCTTGTTGAGATTCCTGTCAGCCCATTTCTCCAGCCTGTCAAGGTCCCTCTGGGTGGCAGCACGAGACCTTCTGGTGTATCTGCAGCTCCTCCCAGTGCTGTATCATCAGCAAATGTGCCAAGCTTACACTGTGTCCCACCACTGAGATAATTTATGAAAATCTAGGTGAGGCTGACTTCCTTGTAGCTGTAGGAAGGAGGAAGTTGTCAGCAGTGCATGCCAGGTATTTCCTGGATCCCCAGCATCTGTGGGGGTGGTTGAAGTCCCCCATGAAAATCAGGGCCTCTGAACATGATGCTCTGTGTCTGTAGAAGGTCTCATCCACTTGTTCTTCCTGATCAGGTATCCTTTAGCAGTCTGACATGCTAAATGTCACCCATGTTGGTCTGCTTTTTCACCATAACCTTACCCATAAGCTCTCAGCTGGAATCATCCATCCCCAGAGCAGAGCAGATCGCCACATATTCCACTTATTTTCTCACAGAAAGGGCAACTCCACCTCTTTTGTCTTCACAGTCTTCCTTTCTGAAGAGCCTGTCCCCCTCCACTGTAGCACTCCACCCTGTTAGCCACCTGCGACACTTCTGATTTCAACAAGACCATTTGGTCCCCATGTTTATTCTCAGTGCTGCATGCATGAGTGTACAGAGGCCCCTTAACATGCTGGTTTCCCAGAAAGCACTTTGCCATAACACTGCCTTGGCAGACACTTCCTTGTTTACGTGGAAATGCTGGCAGTGACCCTACTCAGCGTCTTTTTGGTGATTTTTGCTTTCCCTTTTGCTCTCACTATTCCAGACCCTTTGTTCATCAGTGCTGTGTCACCCCCTCAGGGAGCTGCTGGTAACTCTCTTCCTCCCCTGTCAGTCCTAGTTTAAAGCTGTCCTTACCAGATCAGCCACCCTATTGGCAAAGATACCTTTGTCCTGCTTTGCAAGGCAGATCCCATCTCTCCCAAGCACATGCAGATCCTCAGCAAGGTCCAATTGCCATAGAAAACAGACCCCTGTTGCCTCACCACCTCAACTGTTGTTGACCTGCAGTATCCTTGCCCTTCTCCTTATACCCTTTCCCTTTCTCAGCACAGTTGAGGAGAAAACTACCTGGGCCCCCACGCCCTGACTATCACTCCCAGAGCTCTGTAGACACTTTTGATACTCTCCAGCTTGTTCCTGGCAGTACCATTGGTGCCCTCATGGAAGTGAAGGCTGAGACAAAATACCTGATTGAGTACCATATCTGTTGTCTCCAGTTCTCCCTTCTCATTTATCCAGGGCCATTTTTAACATATAATGTTTTCTGACATGCTACGTAACAAAAACTGCAGAGCAGAGGTCTTAGTGCTCTCATCTTCCTTCTAGTAAGTAGTATGCTTTCAGATAATCACAAAATGCTAATTTACATGTCTTTTTCCCCAGGGTATGGTCTTCGTTGCCACCGAGCTATTATCACCATGTGCAAACTAATTGGCATTAAAGACATGTATGCCAAGGTTACTGGATCCAAAAACCTGATTAACATTACCAGAGCTTTCTTTAGAGGCTTGACCCAACAGGTAGGTGCACTCCCAGTGGTTCTATCCGTCCTATCTATCAGGAAACAGAAGGGGATGGGTATTGTGATAGTTTGTGGTCAAACAGTTTATATTCTAGGCTTAATACAAAGTGATTTTCCAAAAAAGCAAACAAAATCAGCAAGGGAATAATTCCTCAGCAGTTTTATGAAGTGTTCCAGTCAGAAACAGCTGTATATAACTGGCTGTTCCACAGTCAAGTGCCTGCAGGGGACATCTGAATTTCTGGGCTTTCATTTGTTGTGTGTTCTGTGACATGGGCAGAGGAACTGGTGGACCAGCTGTGGTTGCTGCTGCCTGTTTCTCTGTTTTCTGAGTTTTCATTGCCCAAGGAGTGAATATCACAGTTTCTGTTGCTGGTATAATTAAGACCTCTGAAATAAGTCAGGGAGGCGGTGTCATTTCCTCTAAGTGCTCATAGTGGAGATACCTCTGTCTGAGCCAACTGCCTGTAATTGATGGAGAAGGTCCAAAATTCAGCATTTCATCTGACTTCCTTTGAACATCAGCTTTAGGATGAGTCGATCCTTTGGAAATTCCTGGTTATCTCATTTGTTCGTGGTTTTGGTAGCTGCCAAAATGTAGCTGCATTCCAAATATAGCCCTGCAAAGCTCCAGCTGTCAAATCTGCCACCCTGTCCTAGCCAGCTTTATCAGTTTAGCCTCAGGAGGTGAGGGGGTTATGATCCTCTTTGCCTAATGGGATAGTTACAGATCTCATGGCTTAGCACTATCTGAGGCTAATCAGACTGGAGCAAGTCTGGCCTGTATTTTCAGTGCATTGTCTCTGAGAAGTTTTCCACGGAATGAACAGAAGAGGGGCCTACTGTGTAGATTATTTGAGAGACGTGCACTTGATATGTTTTCTTGAGCACCCTGAATGGGAACAATGCCCTGTTACCTGTACATATTTATTCTATAATGTCTGAGTGTTAACAAGCACCTTCTATGCAAGGAAGAGGTGTAGTTAAAAATAATGTTTAGTTCATATCATTATATTAGCTAATATTACCTGTCATGGCAGTAATAAGCACTTTGCTGTTGTCAAAGCAAAATTTATATCCATATAAAGACATAAGAACATTCCAGCACTTTACTAACACACGCCAACCTGCATGCTTATTAGTAGGATATGTCTTTCCTGGCCAGATCCTTTCCCCAAGCAAGTTCCTCTAGGATGACATTGTAGTCCTAGTTACTATATCTGCCCTTTAGCTATCTGAAGTTTTGCCCATGGAGGTCAGCCTGACAAGTCATTTGATTTACACAATGTTTAAACTGTTTAGTACTAAATTACCTTTTTTTCCCCTACCCTATATACCAGGTAAAGTTTGACCTGAAGTAAACTGACACTGTGCATCATTGTTGTGGTTGTCTCTGTCTCCTCACCCCAGGAGACTCACCAGCAGTTAGCAAACCAGAAGGGTCTCTACGTCGTGGAGTTCCGTGAGGAGCAGGGCCCTCTGCCCATCGTTGTGGCGCTGCCTGAGGGGACTGTCCGGGAGGATCCTGAGCCTGAAGATGAAGTTCCGGACACAAAGCTGGAGTGGAGCGAGGTGAAAGAAGCTCAAGGAATGAAGAAATCTCCCTGGGCAAATGTCAGGAGGACAGCATGTTAAAAGCTTCAGTCCCTCTGTCTCTTCTGCTCAGAGATGCAGCTGGGAAAGCCCAGCTCAGGCAGACACAGTGTCCTGGCTTATGTTTCAGGGGCAGGCAGCAGGAGCTCTCTCAGGCCCTTCAAACTGCTGCTGCCATTCTACCATTCAGTGACGCTGTTTGCTTTCCCCCCAGTTCTTCTGACCACTGTTCAGCTGGGGATGTTCAGATGGAAACAGTCTTTGTCTTCAAGCATGTATTTCCTTGATTCCAGGAGGTGATTTTTTAATCAAGAGCTCCTGTGTTTCTTTCACAAGCTCTTGGAAAACTTTTGAAAATACAAGGTTGTGAAAGCAATAAAGAATCATCAGAGTGGGTTTAGTGTGGGTTTGTTGGGCTCCTTTTTTTTTTTTTTTTGGGAGGTCTTGAAGCAAGCAGCAGTAGTGGGAATTAATGTGTTGCACCCTCTTATATCCCTTCCTTGGCTCACTAATTATGGTGGGGGAACTGGGAAATCAGAAACTAGAAGTTCATTGCCTTCTGGTGGTGGGGAAGGGAGACAAGGTGGTGGTGGGCAACAGCTGGAGTTGTGCAAACACTATTCATTCAAGCGGAATTCAAAGGAAACAGAGCCCAAATATCTCAGGACAGCCACCAGCCCACAGTCCCCTGTGGAATATTGTGATATTTTGTCTGGCTTTGGAAGTCCAGTCCAAAACCTGCAATCCCAGCCTTTCTTGTGGTATTTTCCTCTGCAACGTGTATTTCATTTTCTGCCAATTTGGTACTGAGCACAGTAGAGTCTTGGACCCCACCCAGAACTCAGAAAGTGCTACAGCTGTCAGAGGGTTAAAGAAGGAAGAAGTCCATGATACAGACCAGCTTCTGACCAGAGATGGAATAAACCCCTTCAGGTAGCAGACCTCCAACTGCAGCACACAGGTAGATGTTGGATTAGCTCACTGGCTGGAGAGGATCCATCACCCAAGACACACCAGAGGATAAACAGACTCCACATTATAGGACACAGTGCTTTACCTGACAACTCCGTGTTTTTGTCTTGGGCATGGCAAAAGAAACAGTAGAACCAAGCCCAAACAGTATCATCTCACAAAGTGTTGAAGCAATCTAACCTATAAAACAAGTTAGGGATTAAATTCTGTGCCTCTCAGTCTGTGAGTGTTACTCATGGCGTTTCCCTGTATGCCAAAAGATATTTGTACCACGCCTTTTGTTAGTATGGGAGAAAATACCTTAGAAATCTTTCAGGACCAACCTGTGAATTTATATTTGAAGTTTTGATGTTAAAGACATTTAGAAGCAATAGTTTACATTGATTTCAGTGCAGGTTTCTAAAGACATCAGTTGTGTATACACAAACAGGCAGAGTGAATTTAATTGAGTTTTACCTCACTGTCATAATGAAAATTCTAACTCAGAGGCCGTGCCTGCTGAGCAGTTGGCTGAAGGCTTTATGCCTGTTTGCCAGCTCCACCTAAATACACCTCCAATGAAATTGCCAAGTGCAAACTTTCTTGTAAGCAGCCTATCAAGCTACTCTGAGAATGCATGCTCTCATTTAGCCTGCATCTTACTGTTGAGCAAAATCAGATTTAAAAAACTGGGCTAAAGGAGTCAAATCTTGCTGTAATTAGATGACCTTCAGTTTGCCTGTGTCCTTGCAGAAACAGGGAGCTGGAGCAAGTTGGCTCTGCTGCTGACCCAAAGCAACCTCAGGCTGAACAGTGAGCCTGAAGTCACTGACTGGATGAGCTCTTTGTCATTTGCTTCCCTGCAGTGAGAGTTGGATCATGCAAGCATTTTATCTCTACTCAGAATGGGAAATGGGGTGTATGTCAGTAGCAGGTGATGGCATCCACATTTGGAGATGTCCTGCTGCTTCCTTGCCCTCTATTCCTGCATTTCTTCACCCAACACATGGAAAAACCCCCTGTATTCCAGCCTAAGGATGGTGAAAGTGCCACAGGAGATCATACAAGGCCACTGCTGCCCAAAAATTGGAGATGTAGGTGATGTCTCCAGCACTGCCCCATCTGCCTAGTGAGATGAGGTGGCAGCACTGGGCAGGCTCTTGTGTGATCTTGGGAAGGGCTGAAGAAAGACAAGCTGTAGGACAGGTCCTTAGATAGCAGCACCTAATGCAGTGCAAATTGTAAAGTCCAGCTCTCCCCAGCCAGTGTGGAACACTGTTCCTCATGCAACCCAAACTGAGATCTCATGCCACACTTTCCCAGCTTGTGAGCCACACGGGCCCTCACATGGCACAAGAGTCCCAGCATGTCTTTTGGGTGTAGGGGTTGGCAAAGAGACACCTCCCTTGAACCCTTCTTGGTCACTCATTTCTGTTCTTGCCACTTATACAGGGAAAGCAACACACTGTCCCCAGTGGGTCTTCATCAGCCAAAGTATTTGGAAATTATAGCTGGTGGCTTCAAGAGCATCCACACAAGACTTGCAGGTCACCTTGTGGGCTAGTAGATGTGAGCTGTAAGATGAAGAAGTGGTAGGATGAATGCCATTTACCTTTTCAGAACTTATGGTAATACAGGAACCCCTAATCTGCCTCTTTCCCCAAGGTCTGCACACCAGCTGCACTTGCATCTGATCCCATAAGGCTCTTCAGGAATCCTCTGCCCTGTCTCTGCTCTCTGGAGGAGGTTTAGGGTTGTTCTCAAACACGCAGGACAACAGTTCATGTTTGAGCACTTCCTGGGGTCAGGTGTAAGGTGTTTCCTTCCCTCAAGGCAAATGGGGTTTCAGTGCTTGATCCTGTTGGCATAAGGGAGCCCAGGGAGCGGGAGGGCTGGGATCCCTGTGCAAAGACCAGAGGTGGGGAATGAACTGCAACTGAGTCAGGAGAGGGAGAGGCAGCCTGAGCTGGCAGTGAATCACCCTGTTCCCTACACAGAAGTAATTTTTTGTGGGTTTATTGTTTCCATAAGTTTGTTCATATTAATATAGATGCTTGTATGGATGTTTTACCCAGCATACAGACCACTCGTTGCTCACAGATAAAGCTGAGTCCAAAATGAGAAACTCCTTCAATTTTCCATGGGGCTGGTCATAAGTTTCTATTAAGTTTCTTTGCTTTCAGGAAAATCAAATTCCTCTCCTGCAATTCAGGAGAAGATGGAAGTTCTTCTACCTCAGTGCATTGCTGGAGGCCAGGTATCCAATGTACAAATATTTGGGGAGCAGTTAACATTGCGGTCGAGCCACTCAGTTAAGCAAGAGCAACCAAGATTACAATCTGGGCATAGTTAATGAATATGTCTGTAATTTGTTTTTAACAGGAGCTAGGGTTTTGCCTGCCTTCAAGTGGATAGATTGTTTTAACTAGCATGTAATTGCCTGCTCTCTAGGCTAGATGCCTGCAAGACCTCTTTGTCCTGCTAAGGAAGTTGGAGAAAAGCAAGGAGGGAAACTCCAGTTCCAGGGCGAGTTGAAACCTGGTGGTGGCTTTGAGCTCACAATAGGCCCACTGTTTTAACAGAGTGAATGAGACTCATAAATGCTCTGTAAAAAAAGGGTTGATTTGTGCCTTTTTAAATGGGCTGCTCTGTCTAGCTACATGTGCAACAGAATCCCAGGGATGGGGAGGATGTTGTTGAAGATGAGGTGCCGGTCTGGGAGGACCTGGCAGTGCCTCAGCAAACACAGAGCATGGGATGAAGCAGCCACATGTATTGTTCAGGCTGGGAGCAGCTCTGTGCAGGCAGGGACTGCAGGTGCCTGTGGCCAACCAACTGCAAGGGCCAGCTGTGTGCAGGCAGCATTCCACAGAGCCAGCCATCCCACATCCTGGGGAGCCATGCCAATGTGCATTTGACCCCATGGAAGTATCTCCAAAGGAAAAGGCTTGCTAGCCTGCAGTGTTTATCACACCCAATGTTTTCAGTGGAGTAACAGCAAATTCTCAGGCCTGTGCTGCCCTCAGGGCTCTTTGTGGCCAAGAGATGTGGTGCACATGTGGTAGATGGTCTGTAGGCCCTGGAAGATTCTCTGAGCTCTGAACAACATCTTTCCCTTCCAGAGGCATGGAGGTGTTCCATTTCCAGACAGCCACCTTGGGCTGCCAGGCTTCCAGGGCATGTTTGTCTTCATGACCCTATTGAGACAATAGGAAAGCTGGAAATGATGGGCAATGGACACCTCTCTCTCATTTTTTTTTTCATTTTTCTTTTTTCTCTTCTTTCCACCATGTAGAGAACATTCATATTTCTTCAGCTCATCTGGTACCTGGCATGTGCATCTCAGCAGCCTGATGCAACAGAGCCACACCTCACTGTGTCCCTGTCCTACGCTGGGGCACAGCAGCCCTGTGCCAAACAGGGACACTCATTCATGCTGCAGGCTTTGGAGCTGCATGGGATTGAAGTTGGGATCACACCAGGAGGGTTTCAGACTTTCAACACCTCTTTGTAGCAGTTCATTCTTCACCCTGTGGTGGTCTGCCCAGCCCTGCCCAGGATAAAGCGTGGCCCGGGTCACACTGGGACCACAGAGCCTCCCTCCCTGTGATACCTCCACAACTCCTCCTGAGGAGCACTGAGCTGATGAACCCTCCCGTGCCATCTGCACAGGGCTGTCCTTTCCCAGGCTGATGCTGTGGGGAAGGTGTCTTAGCAAACTGGGTGGGGACAGAAGGAAACAGTGAAGCAGGTAAACTAGTACAAACTGGTGTGAACTGGTGTGTGGCAGGGAAGGGAGAAGCAAGGAATGAGGAGCAGAGGTGGGAACCTGCCAAGACATGGGCTGTAAATGTGATGGCCATAAGGGAGTGGATGTGAGGGGGACGGGCAGCACTGCTCTGTGCTGAGGTGCTGGTCATGCCTGGGTGCAGGAGGAAGACAGACACCTGATCCTGGGGTCCAGGGCATGACTGCAAAAGTCTGCCTTTGTAAACAGTCCCAAACAGAAAGATTGAATCATCTCTCTGTTTCACCATTTCAGTTCAGAGGCACTGATAGAACCAGGGCAAACCTGGGCACCAACACCCCCTCACACACCCAGTGATGATGTGAGGGTTTCAAAAGGTGGATGTTTAACTTCAGAACCATGTGCCGTTGTCCAAAGTGGCTGTGAGTTCCTTCTCTGAAAAGGAGTTTCTTTTTCCACTGCTGTTGCAATGAGTTTGCTGTTGTCACAGTAACACAAGAAAAACAAGTCAGGCTGGTTTTCAGCAGTAAAAAAAAAACACAACTGTTTTCCTTGCATTGCAATAAAAAAGCTTCAACCCAAACCTGTAGTAACAGGTCAAAAGTTAATATGAACCTCTTCCATGTGATAGCATTCCTTTCTGGTTCTAAACCCCCCTGAACTTAATTCATTGTCCTGGTTTAACACCAGCCAGCAGCTAAGCTCCACACAGCCACTTGCTCGTTCCCTGGGGTGGGATGGGGGAGAGAAATGTTGGGGTAAAGGTGAGAAAACTCATGGATTGAGATAAATACAGTCTAGCAAGTAAAGCACACAAGCAAAGCTAAACAAGGAATTCATTCATCACCTTCCATGCGTTCAGCCATCTCCAGGAAAGCAGGGCTTTATATATTAGGCATGATGCCATATGGCATGGAATATCCCTTTGGCCAGTTGGAGTTAGCTGTCCCAGCTGTGTCCCCTCCCAGCTCCTTGTGCACCCCCAGCCTCCTCTCTGGTGGGGTGAGAAGCCAAAAAGACCTTTACACTGTGAGCGCTGCGCAGCAATAATGAAACCACCCCTGATTTATCAACACTGTTTCCAGCACAAATGCAAAACACAGCCCCGTTCTGAAGAAAAGCATCCCAGCCCAAACCAGCACACTCAAGTTAACACTCACTGAGGTTAACCTGAGTTCACCTGGGCCCCACAGGCTCCCCTTGCCAGAAAAACCCTCTCTTTCATGCCCCAGTCTGTGGCTCCTCCTTAGGCATTGTCCTGCTGCAGTGCAGTGCTCCTGAGGCTCTGCAGAGCTGTGTGTGCAGCAAAGGGGGAAACAGCAGAAATGACTCATCTGTTTTCGAAATCACAGCAGACCCATCTTTATTAGCAACACAATGCTACTGTAAGAAAGAGTAGCCATTCACCAAAGACAAGAGTTGATTGCTTATTCAAGGTGTCATTCTAATCATCCATACAGTCCTCCTACAGTCTAATGCACACCTTCCAAGTTGTATTTTGTAGGGGGACCAAATACAGTGGCAATTCCTGGCATTATTGCAATGATTCAGTATTACCCACTTCCTCAAAAGTCAGCAGTACCCCTCAGGGGCTGCAACAATTCATATTGCTCCTGTGGCAACTTAAATATTGTCCCCATTTCTCATCACAAGTCAGAGAAGGCATTTTCAGGAACTGCATGGAAATATTCCGTGTGGTACAGCAGGTTTAGGGAAGGAAACAGGCAGCAATGAAAATGCCATGGTTTCAATACTCGTGCTCCTTAGTGCTGCTTGTCCAGCTTTCCCCTGATTGCACTAACAACCCTGGAGGCATAAAGGTACAGTTCAGGGAGATTTTAGCACTCTGAATCCAACTACACTGTGTTTTTTAAAGCTGGATGTTTTTCTGTTTTAGGCCCCAGCTATCAGCATCAGACTGTACCCAGCCCAGATGACACTGAAGTGAAACAGATTGTGCCAGGATATACATTTCTCTGGCAGGCTCCTTGTCTTCATGACCAAGATCCCACATAAAAAGCCACTTGTTCATAATATTATATTATAAAAACAAACAAAACAAAACAACAGAACAAAAAACCCCCAAAACAACAAATAAACAAAACAACAAAACAAAAAAAAAAAAAATCCCAAACCCTGCCTGGAAAGCTCAGTCGTTGTTTTTGGGGTGACCACAAGCCACCCTTGGGAGGGGAGGCTCTCAGGATGATTTCCATCGCAGGAGGGAGCCCACCTTGTGGATCACATAAAGCAGGGTAGCCAAGAACGCAAATACCTGCGAGAGGAAAACACATCAGCCAGTTATCTTCCTGTGGTATGGCCTGAGCTTCAGCACTGAGCCAACACCTCACCATGCCTTACATTCCTGCTGCCCCTTGCACATTTGGAGACGTTCATGTGTAGCAGGACTGTGGCTGGTTTCTGTCCCCGCTCCCTGCATGGCTGGGGCAGACAAAGTTCTGCCGTCGAGGCCACTCCACAGTCCTCTCCTGACCTTCCCCCTCCCCTGCTTGCCAGTGAAGAAAAAGCAAGGCCCAAAAGAGTTAATTGTCTTGTTAGAGATTTACAGCCTGGCTGTGGAATTGTTGGGCACTTTGTTCTGTTCTGTTTGCTAGACCAAAAACCTTGAATAGAAGTCGGGAGTACCATACCTAGGACCTAGTAGTCATAAATATTGATAAGGTAGGCATCTGAGAAGGCCATGAGCTAAGGAGTTGATACAACTCAGCAAGTGAGTTAGCTAACAGGGAAAAGTTGAAGGTTCAGCGTAAGGAAGATGAGAAGACAATCCCTGGAGTGAGGCTGAAGGCTGGAACAACCACCTAAAAACTGTGCCCAGGGAAGATTCTGGAAGGCTCCACTCCAAGCCCCTCCTGAACCCCACTTCCTATGAATATGATAATTAAATGATAAAACTGTATGAATATGTATGTTAAGATGATGTAATCTTGAATATCAACTGGATAAATTACCTTGATTCTTACTGAAATCTTAGCAGTGAGTTTGTGTGGTGTGAACCGCCTCGCTTCCCAGCGCTGTGAACAAACACCTTGCTGCTTAAAGACCAAATTGTCTCTCTGCAGTTAACTGATTTCATGCTTTTTGGCATCACCAGGCACTCACCACGGCAGCAACATTCTCCTTGTATATCTCTCCTGGGAACAAGTAGGCAGCACTGTAAGTCAGGTAGGCTTCCAGCACAGCAGCACTGAGGTAGAACAGGGCTGCTGTCTCCTGGTAGATGACATCCTTAAAAACAAGGGTCACACAGTCATTTTCAAGGAGGGATCACATTGCAGAGGGTTTAAAAAGGGATCCCGTGCACTCAAGCCCCAGCCTGAGATTGGGGTGGCAGAGCAGCACTGTCCTTTGCAGGAGTCTGTCAGGGAGGGAGGGGCCCCAAAGTTTGTCACAGCCACTCACCAAGGTGACCCAGGAGCTGCTGCCCCCATGGGCCCCGCAGAGGTAGAGGAACAGGAGGGCCGTGGACATGATGAAGCAGAACACGGAGACAAACATCACCCAGCCTTGCAGCATGGGTACTGGGACCCTGGAGGATGCCACCAGGATCCAGACAAGGCCCCCAAAGATCTGAAAGTGAAAGTGGGAGATGCAGTGAGCATGAGATAAGGTTACTTATCCAGAGCACACCTCTGGCACTAGCACTGCACATGGCAACAGCCCATGAGTTCTTCCCAGCCTCCACTTGAAACTGGGTATTTAGCTGGGAGCATCTGCCACTGATCATGACCCAAGAAGTCCTCTCTGTAGCTCTGCCTCTTGGTGTCACTGTCACTCACGCCCTCCCTGCAGCAGCGTGCTCAGAGGGCTGGTTCAGGCACTTCTCGGGGTTGGTCTTAACAAACAGGCTGGTTACAGAATGGCACATTTGCTTCACACCCCATGTGTCAGACCCCTGACAGGACCAGTGCCAAGCCCAGTTCACCTGCACAAACAGCACAGACACATGTGGCCCTCACAAATATTGCCCTGAAAGAAGAGAGAACATGTTTAAGAGAGGCAATGTGGCCAGTTTTACTCTCTGAAGTAGGGGAATTAAGCTTGAGGCTCCCAGCTCCTTCTGGGAGGGGGAGCTTGTGTTGCTGCTCCAGCTGTTTGGGTCACCCTTCTTTGTCCGCTCCAGAGCTGTGCAAGGTCTCAGCTGCTGGGCTGGGAGCAGGTGGGACCCCATCCTTCCCAGCCAGCCTTCGGAGTTTGCCATGGGTTTTCTGGGGGGGTGGGGAACACAAGGACAGCTGTGTCCAGGCTCCATTCTTTCTCCACCAGCACACTCCTACACAAGAGGATGAGTGTGTGACATTCAGTGTTGTGCAATGTCTGGACTGCAAGGGGTGCCTTTGTGCTAAAATGCACTGAGAAAATTTTCAGTGCTACAGATCAGCCAAGTAGTCTCCTGAACCTCTGCAAAGTTTAATCTGTGCTGCTGCAAAGTTTAGCAGCATCCTGTGATGAGGAGCTCGTCAGCTGAACCCACACTGTGAGGACCAGTGCTGCTGTGGGGACCTCCCCCTCATCACCAGCTGTCTGGGATTTGCAGACAAATCTCCACAGGTAGGATCCAAGGTCATTCTGATCACCAGTGTATCCCAGGCCAGCCTTTGTCAGCATCTGAATGCCAGCTCCTGGTAACTGTGGCATTTCCATTTCCTTGCAGGCATTTTTGCAAGTGGAAAGAAAGTTTCTGATTTATGATGCTCAGAAAAAGTGGCATCATTTGTGTCCCCCCTCACGCTTGTAAGAAAGTTCATTGGTTCCATTATGCAAATTGATATATTAAATCAATTAAGATCTTGCAAACACCTGAGTGAAAATAGGTCTTCCAAAGTGCCTCTTGTAGCAACCAAAGAATGACACTGGAACCCTAACCCAGTCCCATTGATAACTCATGTGGTGACACAATGAATGTGTTGCAGCTGAAGATTCCGGGAGAAAACCATATAATTGCTCCATTAAAATCAAACACAAATTGGGGTGAGATATGAAGTTCAGGGAAGTATCACTTCTTATTTCTTACCGCTCACTATCTTCCCTTTCTGCAGGATGTGTTTACTCACTCAGATAAGTATGTTTGGCATGGTTAGATTACTTACACTGGGTTTATGGTGCTGCTGTTCAGCAGACTTAAAAAAACTGAAAGGTTTTCAATAATAATCCACAGCAGGTTGATGCACAGCAATCTAAGAGAAATTTTACCATTTAAATACCCTTTTATAAATCAAACATATCTGTTTTCAGCTTGTTTCAGCTTTTCCACCTAGGTCTGGCTATCCATATATGCAGAAAGTTCTTCAAATAAAGTGGATTACAAGAATTAAACCAAGCCTCACAGAGTAAAAATGGTAGTTCTTAATCAGCACATGCAGATGTGGCAATCATTTGAACTCCAGGCAGGATCTTCTGGAAATTTCACAACTGTCTTAGTATTTGAAATGCCGACTTTTTTATTTTTCTTTTGTTTTGTTTCATAGTTACCATATTAACCCATTGTAGGCAAGCTCAGATTCCACTAAGAAATGAGAAGCTCTTTTATCCTTCTGAATGCTGTGATTCAGGGCAGCCACCTCCTTTGTACACAGCAAAGATCCTACAGCTGCATAGCAGAGAGTCCTACATGTCCTGGAGATGGAGAAA
The DNA here is from genome assembly GCA_013399695.1 of Formicarius rufipectus. Classification (NCBI taxonomy): domain Eukaryota; kingdom Metazoa; phylum Chordata; class Aves; order Passeriformes; family Formicariidae; genus Formicarius; species Formicarius rufipectus. Next base: position 191,128 of record VXAU01001558.1, on the reverse strand, counting down.
TCCAGTTATGCAGCATTCCTCCTTCCTGGGTGGTTCCTGGGCCTTTAGGATGCACATTTCCAGATCTTACCCAAACTAAAGGATAGGGTGCTTATTTAAGCACTGCTGCCTTGCCAAATCCCCTGGAGACAGGAATTACAAACAGTTCCAGGGGAATAACCGTGCTGAGTCCAACAGCAAGCTCAGTACCACGACCAACACAACTCAGTGGTAGGGGTGGCTGACACGTGTCTGCTCAGCCAAAAGCTCCACAGGGATTTAACATGCTCCTTCAGGGAGCTGCAGGAAACCTGGACCTTGCTTTCAGAGCTCAGGCACAGAGACCAAGGCTCCAGAGCACAACCGGAGGAGCTGAAGCAAAGCCTTTCTCCACATCCTCTTTGCTGGATTGCTATCACTGGGAAAATTAAGTAAATGCTGAAAATCCCAGGACTGTGGGCCAAGTTGTGTGACAGGAAAAGATTTAGTCCCAAACGGCAAAGCTGAAGGTTTTAGCATTTAATAATCTAAATGCCATCCTAAAATACTCATCCAAAGCCTTCAGTGCTGGATGAAAGTGTGTAGCCTTTGGAACAAGCCTCTCAAACTCTTGTGAGAAGAGCAGGTTTCATGAGTGGGGCAGAGGACACAACAAAAGGTTCTCGTTGAAACTTTCCATCTTTTAGTCTGTGGTCACAGGTTGATCACCTGTGTCAAAGCCATTAAGATTATGATCTTCTCCTTCCTTCTCAATGAAATTACAATATGGAAAGAAGTTAGAAGGTGTTTGCTCACCCTTGGCCCACACACACACCCAGGGCTGGCACTCGGCACCTCTGGCTCAGGAAGGTTGCAGCCTCGGCTGCTGCAAACATTTACCCCACCTGGCCTTAAACTCCTGCTTTAAGCAAGAAGTTTATCCTCTGTCTGTATTATTTGCTAAAATCATCTTCTAATTAATTCGCTGGCTCAATTTGTCAGCCTGGTTTAAATCCAGCAGAACTCCTTCACCTCCTTTTAGGCAGGAAATTACAGAAAGGTTTTCAGATGCACCAGAAAAATCCTATTGCAGACTAAAGGAGAGATCCAGAGCCCTGGCTCAGGCCTTGGGGCTTTCTCTGAGGTTTCTCAGGGCTGCCCCCAGGCTCTGGTGGCTCGGGCACCTGGTGTGGGTCCTGACCCACAGCTATGGGGGTCCAGCCCCGTCCCTCAGACACCTGCAGCACAAGGCGTGCTGGGTGCCCCACAAGCAGCAGCTGCCCTGCCCCGGGGAAAAGTCAGCACTCACGATTTCAGGAAGGAGAAGCACATCTGGGAAGGTGGTCAGGACAGCCAGGCCACTTGGCAAAGAGCTGGTGGAAGCTGCAGAGGACATTGCCAGGCTCTCCCACGGTGGTCACCAGGCACTCCGGGTCTAACCACTAACTGCAGCCTCCTCACAAAAGTCTCTTCTCTCTTCTTCTTCTTCCTGCTCTCTCCTCTTTCCCCCCTACTTCCTGCCGACAGGTGAAGGCCGCTGTGAGTGGCACAGGTGTGGCCCAGCCCTGTGACCAGGGCTGACAGGAGTCACATGGCAGGTTTGCAGGCGATGGGGGCAGCCCCGAGGCGTTTGGAGCGGAGTTGTCCCTGCACGAGTTGAGCGTGCCAGGCAAGTCCCCGGGCGGTGGGGGGTGGCACTGGCTGACGTCTGAGGGCAAGGGGGAAGGTTTGTACCCACATACCTGGAGAGCCTCTAGCCCCCTTTAATTTGCACAGCAAGGCAGGTTGTCCCCCGTGCAGGTGAGCTGGCCACAGCAGCAGCCACAAGGACGTGACAGCTGCAGGAAACAGTGAAATGCCAAGAAATGCCTCACAGGTGGAGATGTACCCCAAGACAAGGACAACCAAACTGTGGGGAGAACCCTTTCCATCACCTCAGGAGGAGATTGTATGCCCAGCTCCAATTAGAGTCTTAAACCTAATGCATGAGATGGGTGACTCCCTCTATTGAGCAGCACTGGCTGATGTGGTGGCTGTTTTTCTTACCTTCCTCCCCAGCTTGGTGGTTTTCTGAAGTGGTCATCCTCCTCTGAACTATTCACCCCTTGTCTTCACTCATGCTCTGTTGTGCTGGTCCATGGAGGACACCCTCCCCACTGCCAGTCCTCACTCCACTTCTAAAGGATCATTAGTGGCCCAGCTGCAATTCTGGCTCGCCAACCTTTGGTATGGTCCAGCGTCTTGGGTTTACAGTAGTTACGACACATTATTCTCTAGTGCGAAGTTTAGTACCCAGAGATCAGACATTAATTACTAACCCCAAACTGAATGTTCAGTACCAACTGCTGAATTTTGAAGGTCAGCCTGTCAGAATTAGAATCCCAAACAAAAGTTTTATATCCACTGCCAATTATTAAATTAGAGAAGTCAGCTTAACTGCATCACCCCTTCAGCTTTTTTGGTTTCTTTTTAGTCTGCAGTCCATGGGAGCATCTCCTTGGTATGGGATGTTATCACTTGGATACCCAGTACAACCACATAACTCCAGAAGCTAAGGCCAAAACCACGAAGCATCAGGAAAAGGAGCCATGGAGCAGTGCATATTGCTGGGGACCAGTGGCCCATTTCAGCCAGGCCCAGTAGATGGTGCTTGCCCTTCCACAGCTGCTCCCACACACAAGGCTCTGGTGCAGAGAACGGAGCAGGAGGACTGCCTTGCTTCCAACCCCACATTCCTGGCAGCTCTGGTGTCCCCCATCATCATCTGTAGCCCAGAGCCTCCAGCAGGCTCCTTCCAGCTGCAACAGGGGCATGTCCAGTCACTGCTGCCTTGCTTTCTGACTGCAGCAGCTCTGCTGGAATAACTGTGGCATCTGCACCAACAGATCCCTCTGCCTGGGAGCGTGTTGGGCTCATTTTGCCGCAGACTGATGCCTGGGAGGAAATGGGAAGAGACCTGCAGGCGGGATGGGAATTAAGCACCTGCCCTGACTGCAAGGGACACAAAGAGGTGGGGGTAGCAGTCGCAAGAAGAGAAAAGTGTGAAAACTTTCCATTAGAAAAAGCAGTGGGGCAGATGACTGGAGGAGGCTCAAAATAAGAAAAAATGGACAAATGCTTTTAATAAGCAATTGAGGGGGGTGGTACCCACCCTTTAGTGTGGGTACCCACCTTATTTTATATTACATGCATAGGTACATGACCAGAAAAAGAAGGATCCCCTGGCATATGCCTGAGGCCAAGTGGTTTGGAGGACCAAAAGTGTCTGAAAAATAATTATCACTGGGTCTTGCTGGAGGCCTTGCAAGGGCAATGAGCAAAGTCTCTGGGCAGCCTCTGCAGGACATGCCAGACAGGCTCCAGGTGTGGTATGCCAAGAGCAGAGCTCCTGTGAAGGGGCTGCCAAGGGAAGGTGAGGGCCACCAACAGGTTTCATTCCTCACCACTTCTGTGTGTGAGCCCTAGTGGTGGGTGTATGTTTGGGACCTGGGCTCTGGCCAGGGTGAAGGTGCAGTGGTAGAGCAGATACACTGCTGGTGGGGCAGTGAAGGGGTGTGGTGGATACATCTTATCCAGACCTTGAGATCTCCTCTTTTTTATTATTATTATTTTATTATTTTTCCCCCCCCAAGTAGTCCATTGAAGCAGGAACAATTAAGAGGATTAATTCCATATTTCTTTGCTTCTGGAGACCTCACCCAAATGCAGAATCCATGCTGACCTTCGTGACTTCTTCAGAGGTGGGAGAGTGTTTTTGCTGCCTCTACATGTTTTGCCACTGCTCTAGTCAGATTCCATGTGCCATAAGATGGCATAAGTATACACATGTATAAAAGCTTACATCTGAGGCAGACCTACAAACCAGCCAGCAAACAGGGAGAGCAGAAAGCTGTAGGAATGCAGGATGCAGAGCTGCACAGGGTCAATTCCAGAAGGGGTCTAGCCATTTCTGCAAGGGGCAGGGATGAAGTGATGTAGCTCTCCTGCTCCTGGAAGCATGACTGGTGTGCCCCAGGAATGAGCAACTGTGTTATGAGAGGCAGGGGCACCAGTGCTGTTCAGTTCAGGAGGGATGAGTAAGCTTTGAGGAACCCATTCTTTGTCTTATTTACAAATTATAGGTGATGGATTAAGAAAAAGGGGGTTTAGTAACACAGCTTTTGGTGTTGAAAGATGCTGAGACCAGCCTGACCAAACTCTGTTAAATGAGACCCATCACAAGGGAGCTCAACCCAATATGAGTTGGGCACCAACAGGGACATGTAAGACCCTGGCAGGGAAGTGAGAGAAGTTTTGAACAGAAGAAACCAAAGAGCTGGTAACATTCAAGAATAAAACGAGTTCTGCTGAGCAGGAAAGACAACACAGAATCACAGTAGGACTTACAGTAAACCACTTCATACAATGAGACCAATCCCACTTTTTCACCAGCAGGGATTGGCAGCATTCCTCCCTTAGGTGCAGGAAGGTCCTTCCCTTGGGTGGGGACACCTCTCAGGGATACCTCACCCAAGTGAAAGAGATGTGCCCACAGTCAGTGGTGTGGGTGAGTAACATTAATCTCTGTTTCATAGTTGTTAAGCTAGCTATGATAGTATTGATTTAATAAGTAGTGCACTGTATTAGCAATATTGTTGTGTAGCAAATAATTCTGATTAAATCCTTTCGCTTTTTTGCCCCATTTTGCCTTTATATCTCTTTACATTTTTATCTGATCATTATTATCACCAATTTAAATCAAGTAGTCGAGGTTTATAAAGACACAATTGCACCTGCAAAGCCCTTCTAACCCACATGACTCATCGAGTGGGTTTCTCTGACCAACCCTTACAAAAGGTCCTTTCAGTCCCTGACACATGGCTTCTCTTGTTTTGTTTCACATCCTCCTCTGTAGAGCAGCCAAGATCAGAAACTGGGAATGCCCAGGATCTCTTGATTGCTAAAGGTGCCAGGAGAGAAAGCTCTGGCTGGCATTTACCTCCCCTGCTCAGCCTGTCATCTGCCCCTGGAACACTGGAGCAAAGTGCTTTCCATTCCCAGCCTAAAGCCCTGTCGTTTTCCTTCAGGAGCCCATCCCTGAAATTTGGAGTCAGCCACCCAAAAAGATTCTAAAAAGAGACAACATCACCTTTCCTGAGGAACAAAAGAGCTAAACCCAGTGTTGGTGGTGCAGATGACAGGGTTCCCTAAGGAGGTGTAGGCCAGTGAGAGCTTTCTGTCCTGGAAATAAACCTGGACATACACAGCTCTGGAATTGGTATCAAATATTGGAAGTGGTCATAGAAAGAGGACGACAGAGCCTTTATTTGTTAAGGAAAGCATCCAGACCCGTTGGTGGTGGTGCAGGCAGTTTGCTGCCCGGGGAGGTAATAACCACCAAGAGCTTTCTTTCCTGATAACTTTTGTGTTAGAGCAGTCCCTGGTGGCCATGTTCAATACTGGAGGCATTGCCCAAATTTCGGTGGTGGGCTCCTCTAAGTGGATTGCTCCCACAGGAAAAGTGCTGTTGCTGGCCTTTACCTCCCCGGGGCAGCCTACTGTCTGCACCACAAGCACTGGGGATGGCTGCTTGCCTGCCAAAATAAGTGTATTTCTTTCTGTCCTGGCACTATTTTCTTTGCCAGTAGTGTCTGTAAATTTTCAAACTCAGATCTGCACACTGGGTTTTTTGCATAGTGTCATGGTACACATTCAGTTGTTTAGCAAGTACACAGCACCACAGGATGGAGTTCTGAATGGTCACAGTGGGAAGATAAAGCCCAGGAACATCTGTTTGTCCAGGCACCTTCAGTGTGGGAGCTTTTTGTGGAGGGCTTCAATTTTGGATCCTGACTCTGTGAAAGCAAAAGAAAGGAAAGCGAGTGGTCTCAGTGTTGACAGTGGTGCAGTTTATAGGCTAGGAAAGAAAAGGATAGTCCAGCACTGTCTCTTTCTTCTAGGACCTTTTCTGTGAGAGCAGCTGCTGAATTTTTTTATTTTTGGATATAGATTCTGCTAGAGTGAAAGAATGTGAGAGTGCGTAAAGCTGAAAGGAAAGAGCAAAGAGTGTGGTGCAGTTTATGGGCTGCAAGGGGAAGGTGAAGGTTAATGCTGACTTCTTGTTCTAAGATCTTCTGTATGGAAGCAGTTGCTGGCTGGTTTAAGTTTGGGCTCTGCAAGACTGAGATAATATGATGGCACAGGCAGCTGGAAAGGAAAGCCCACAGCTCCAGGGGTCGTGGTGTAGTTCAAGGGGTAGAAGTCAAAGTCTGAGCCAGCAAGAGCTTTCTCAGCTGACACCTGTTGTAAGTGAGATTTCTTTGCTGGATGTTTTCAGTTTAGGTCCAGGATCGCTGGGAGCGTGAAAGAATGTGAGAGGACACATAGTTGGAAAGTCCATTGCCTCCCTGGGTGTGGTGCAGGTGCAATCCTTTGCTGCGAATGTGAAACCCAGCAACTTTTCTCTCCTAACACATTTTCTGGCCTTGTTAAAATTGCAGTGCTGGGCTTCAGGAGAGAGCAAAAGTGTGACGATGCTCACAGCAGGAGAGAAAGAAGCACGGCACCAAGAGTTGCGCTGTGCAGCTTGAAGGCTGCAGGGGAAAGTGATGCCAAGCAATGTCTGTTGTGCAACATGACCTTTTTTGTGGGAGCAGTTGAGAGGCATTTTAGGTGGAGCTTTGCGAGACTGTGATGGAACATGCAGCTGAGAAGGAAAGTGCAAAGCTCCAGGGTATGTGGTGGAATTCAAGGAGCGTGAGACAAACACAGAGCCAGAAGGAGCTTTCTCAGCTGGCACCTTTTGTGACCACAACTTTTGCTGGGCATTATTGGTTTAGGTACAAGATCTATGTGATTCCCCAGATGTATTCAATTTTGGAGGTTTTACCAAATTTCTGAGCCCGACTCCTGAAAATTATGGAAGTACATGTATTTTGGAAAGGAGTGCTGTTAACCTCCATGTTGGTGGCTCAGGTGGCAGAGGAGATGAAGGCCAGCAACAGCTTTCTGTAGCACCTCCTTTTGTGCTTGAGCAGTCACTGGATCGATTTAAGAGCCCAGATCCAAATTTCAGAGCTGAGCTTCTGAAAAGAATGGCAGTACATTTATTTTGGCAAGGCAAGCACTTAGTCCCAGTGCTGGTGGCCATCACCTCCCCTGGGCACGCTGTCATCTGCACCACCCACACTGGAACCAGGTGCTTGCCTCTACCCAGGAAAGGCACTGTCCTCTACTTTCAGGAGCCCCTTGGAAAAAAAAACATTGGATTCCACCCCTCAATCTGAATATGTCCAGGGACTGCTCCAACACAAAAGCTGTCAGGACAGAAAGCTGTTGTTGGCCATTACCTGCCCTGGGCACCTTATCAACCACACCACCAAACACTGGGGATAGGTCCATGTCTTGCAATAGAAAAGTGATGGCATCCTCTCTCAGGAGTCCAGCCACAGAGTTTGGATCTGGGCTCCTCACCTGAGTGTGTCCACATGTTGCTACCTCACAAAAGGGGGTAGAACAGAAAGCTGTTGCTGGGCTTTACCTGCCCTGGGCAGATTATCTGTGGGATGACCCAAATTGGTGCCGGGTGCTTTCCTTCCCAAGGAAAGGCACTCTCAGTGATTTTCTGGACCACACCTACAAAACACAGCCAGGATTTCCAACATTGAATACATTCAGAGATTGCTCCAACACAAAAGCTGCCAAGTCAGAAAGTTTCCCCTGGCCTTTACCTCCTCTTGACAGCCTACCACTTCCACCTCCAGCACTGGGGATATCTGCTTGCCTTGCCAAAATAAATGTATTTCCATACACTTCAAGAGAGACAGCTCTGTAATACGATCTGGGCTCCAAAACTAAATACACGCAGAGGTTGCTCCCACACGAAAGGTGCCAGGAGATGAAGCTGTTCCTGACCTTTACCTCCACTGGACACCCTGTCACCTGCACCACCAGCACAGGCACTTGGTGCTTTCCACATCAAAACTGAAGTACTTGTCATAATTTTCAGTACTTTTTTAGTGAAGCTGGGATTCTAACCGGGAATTGGAATGCATCCAGGGACTGCTCTCACAAAAAATAGTGGCAGGACATAAAGCTGTTGCTGGCCTTTACCTACTTCCTTGGGCAGTGTATTATTTGAACCACCTGAACTGGGACTAGGTGCTTGCCTTCCCAAAACCAAGGGGTTGGCATCCCCTTCTGTGGCTGGATTAAAATTATGGAGCTGGGCTCTGTAAGAGAGCCAAAGTGTGGCCGCATGCAGCTTGTGCATTTACAGGCTCCAGGGGCAGGTGTTGCCCAGCACTGTCCATTTTATTCCTTCTCAATTGTATGTACTATCACATTCCCTCCCTACTGCAGAGCCCAGCTCCAGAAACTGAAAACGCCCTGCAAAAATCTTGCTCACAAAGGGCTTCAGGTGAGACAGCTGTTGCTGGCTCCACTTTACCTCCCACCTCTTGAACTGCACCAAACACACTGGAGCTCTGTGCTTTCCCTCTCAGCTGTACGTACCATCACATTCCTTCTCCCTTGCAGATTTCACCTCCAAAAAAAAGGAACCCAAGCTGGACTTCCCCTTTCTTTGGCATACAGTAAGTGCCTATAAAGTGCACCCCCAATGCTGAGGCTGTTCACTTTCCTTCCCAGGTATATGTAGCTTCACTGTGGCATAGGCAACTGAACATCGTCACCAACTGAACAAAAACCATCAGGACAAAAGCCTGTTCTTGGCTTTCACCCTCTCAGTGCTGCCTTTCAACACCTCCAGCAGATGGCGATGGGCACTTTGCAAAAACATTAAATGTACCACACTTTAAACCGGTTGGAAGTGCATATCCAAGATTTAAAACACTCAGTGATGGCTCCCACTCGAAAGGTGCCAGACAGAAGGTTGTTGTTGGCCTTTACCTCATCTGCACAGTGTATTATAAACTGCACACCAAAATCTGGGCTCTGTGCTTTCTTTGCCAAGCCCACAAGGGCCATTGGACCCAGATCAGCCCAGACCCCACATCATGACCCCTGGGACATGGCCCTGCAGGCCAGGTGACTGGGGGGGTCAAGTCTGGACCATGACCCAGAGGTCACTGCCCTGAGGGATGGCTGATGTGGGAGCTGAGCCCAGGCAATGACTCCAAAGTCGTGACCCCAGAGTTGCAGCCCTGAGGACCAGCTCAGACAGGGCTGATACTACTTCTGATCCTCTTGAAGGGACCTCCAGGTCATATTCACAAGAAGTGAGCAGTGAGTACTGTGACTAGGACTAAAACAGCCCTGTCTCCAGCCAGGTGGAGGGACTCTCAGATCTACTGGACTTTGTGGATGCTCCTGGCCTGGAGTGTGAGCCTTCAGCTGACACTGGTGCACAATGTACTTTGATGCCATCGAGGTATGCAGGGGCAGAATCCATCTCTATTTCTGGGGTGACAGGGGGATCCCAACAGCTGACTGTACTGGAAGCTGAAGTAAGTGTGACTGGGAGGAATGGCAGAGACACCCCATCGTGACTGACCCAGAAGCCCCGTGTATCCTTGGCACAGATCACCTCAGGGGTGGGGTATTTCAAGGACCCAAAAAGGCATCAGGATAACTGCAGTGAAGACAAGAAATGAGAGAGCTGAACATCTTGTCAAGTCTCTCAGAGGACCCTTTGCTATGGGACTGCTGGGGGTCAAAGAGCAACATGCACCCATCACTGCCACACAGCAGTGGCAGGGTCGGCAACACCACACCAACCAGGACCCCGTGACCCCCACTCATGGGATCATCTGTGAGTTGGAGAGCCAGGGGGTGGTCAGCAAGACTCACCCACCCTCTAATAGTCCCATATGGCTGGTGTGTAAGTCCATTGGAGAGTGGAGGCTGACAGTAGATAACCATGGCCTCAATGAGGTCACACCACCCCTGAGTGCTGCTGTGCTGGAGCTTCAGTACGAGCTGGAGTCCAATGTAGCAACGCAGTGCTACCACTGACATTGCCCATGCCTTTTTCTGCATTCCCTTAGCAGCAGAGGGCAGGCCACAATTTGCTTTCACCTGAAAGGGTGTGCAGTACACCTGGAATTGACTACCCCAGGGGTGGAACAGTCTCAGCATTTGCCATGGACTGATCCAGACTGCACTGGACAAGGATGAGGCTCTGGAACATCTACAGGACATGGATGGCATCGCTGTATGGGGGAACATAGCAGGGGAAGTGTTTGAGAAAGAGAAGATAATACAGATCCTCTTGAAGCATGGTTTTGCCATAAAGCAAAGTAAGGTCAAAGGACCTGCCCAGGAAATTCAGTTTTAGGAGTAAAATGTCAAGACAGACATTGTCAGATTCCAATGGATGTGGTCAACAAAAGAGCATAAGATTTAAACCACCTTCACACAAAACAAGTGTCAGGTTCAACATCTCTGTGGATGTGCTCCCCAGCTTTCAGGAGCAGTTGAATATACCTGTTGGTAAAGCCCTCAAGAGAATCCTACATGGGCATACAAATGAGAAAAACATTCAGGAAAAAAATGAAGAATTAATGACATAGGTGAGGAATGGCACCAGGCAACAGCCTGATGCCAAGACTTTGGTTCAGTGCCCCTTCCCCTTCTCAAAAGCACAGCTCACACACTTCAACTTGGGTCTAGGTTTTGGGGTTTTGTTTGTTTTTTTATTAAAAGGCAGCTTCCAGATACCTCATCATTACTGTGCTGTTTGTGCAGGACAAACAAGCTTTAAATAGTAAAATACACAAGTCAAAACAAGCTGTTTTCAAACTGCTCAGCAGTGCAGGCTCAAGCACTTACTTGCAATGGCTTTGCTCTTTGTACAATCAGTTCCATGTAGCGATGACTGTATATAAAGAATATAGTACATACTATTGTTTTCATTGTCAATTTACAAGAGAAAAAAATAAATATTTTCCATTCTTATTGTACATTAACACTTCAGTAGAAAGTTACAGCTGTTGTGTTGGCATGACCTGCAATGTCAGGAGGAAAAAAGGACATGCATACTTATCTATTAAGAACTCTAAACTAGGACTTTGTAATAAATTACAGAGGATAGACAGCAAGAGAACACCAATTATCTAAATTCAGTACATTTGTGATTCTTGCTCCAAGGTAAAAGCCAAAAATCCTGCAAAATACAAAAGCTAGTAGCTTGCATTGTGTAAATAAGACAAACCACTTATGGTATAGCCTTTTCTTTCAATGTTTGTGAATAATAGGCTTGTGGTTTTTTTAGGCAAAAAAAAAAAAAAATAAAAGACTAAGTTGTTGAGTTGGTCCTTGCATCCTTCACACGTAACTAGCACCATAAAGATGCAAGGACCTCAGCAAACACCTAAATTTCATGCTTAGTAGATAAAGCATGCATTCTGTAGAGTTTGTGCATGGTACATATTCTGTCCATTAAGGTTACTGTGCAAAAAAAAAAAAAATGTCCACCACTCAAGGTGTTTCTGTAATTCTGTTAAAATTATCAGCAACATTTTTGAAGTTCTGCAGGTCTGTGTGCGATTAATGAAAAACAAAAAACAGAGTCCTATTTGTGGTTCAGCCCTAACTGCTACACACAGGCACAGTACAAACTGACAAAGGAGACAACGAAGGCAGCAGCCTAAATGTCTAATGCAGTGGGGAAAAATGATTGCAGTTTACTAAAAATATATATAAATATTTTCAAATGGCACGAAGCTTTGTACAGGTGGATCTATCAGTGCAAATACATATACATGAGGTACCAGTTCATTCAGGTCTTTCTATAGGCCAGATCTATTTATATGTATCTTACACTCTTTCAATTTCCTGTTGTCAGATAAATTCTACAGCTTGTCAGCCTGTAAATAAAATCCAAGTCAAAACAATTTTTCAGCATAAATATTGTAATTTGTAGTCATCATAATTTCCCTATGATTTAGTTTCTGAGCTTTCACTACTGAGACTGCTTAATTCGTTTGTTTTTTAAAAGCAATAGTGTTAATTTTTTTTCCCAACATTTGAAATGATTACAGGGGAAACTTAAAACTGTACATGTAAATTGGAAAAATAACTATAAACTGGCTGAGTATTTTAACATTGTTTCAAATTTCAGTAAGCACTGTTAGGAAGGTAGGAACACAGTTATTGCTGTCTGGAGACTTAAAAATAAAATAAACCAACCTGAAAGCATAGACAGAACTCTTTCAAATGCTGAAAACTTGCTAGATACAAAACAGCATTCTGCCTAAAATCAGTCCTTTTGCATTTGGACACTCTTCAAGTTATCTACAGCTTTCTCTTCCAGGTAGCTATTATGACATTTACATGGAACTATGGATTTGAAGTGGCTAACAGTGGGGCACACACAGCTTTTCAACTCTGGCAATTCCCTCTTGAGACGTTCCAGCTGCTCCACCTGGAATATATTTGGTTGCTCAGGATTTGAGTCATAGATCCTGAATAAATGACAAAAGAAAAGACATGGATCAGTACAAGCTGACAGTTCACAGAAGTGAACATCAGATAAAGCAAATGGGGGTCTTTCTCCCCAGTAGAGTAAAATTAGGTATTGGCAGGTCTATAGAGACAGTTTGCTTGAGGTTAGTACTCTAAGTTTTACTGCTCATCTTGCAATATAAAATGGTATTTCTTTTACACAGACTGATTAGTATTTCCTTGCAAGTACTAAAAAGCTATTTATTCACTTGGTCTCCTGAAAAATGCGATTTTACAGGTGGCACAAAACAGTGAAGTAAGAGGCATATTCCTGGTTTCAAACTTAGAAGTATAGGAAGTTTCAGAGCCCTCAGATGACTTGAACAGACTGATACACTTGTACATCATACTGAATGGAGTTCATACTTACTGTTTCAAGAGGTATTTCACCTGCCCTCAGTTCAGAACCAATTTTTTTTAATTACCATAACCATATCAGGTCAAGAATCAAAACCAGAAAATCTTCACTTTCCTTCACAACTCATGCAAATTAACTCTCTACACCATTTTAGACAGTCTAGCCTCGTTTCCCTTTCTTGTTTCCACACATGTGAACAAACCTGCAGGATTTAAAATGTCAGCATCACACCAGATTGTCCAAATCCAAAACACATTTTGAGACTGACAGTGCAAACACTGAGCATAACTCAAACACTATTCTGGTGTAACTCGTTATAAAGCAAAAGCACTGTTTCTAACAGTAATTTCTAGTATCAGCATATTATTTGTATACAAAGTTTTAATCTGGGCATATGCATATGTTCTGCATATGCAGTTCCAGGTATTGCAGGTCTCCAGGTTTTACTCCTTCAAATCAAAACTTCTGAAAGAAGTTACCATGGCTTCTGCTTTAGTCTTTTAGGAATATTCACACATTATTTCTTCAAGAAATTAGTTTGCTTTTATTTCATCACCCTTTCTCCTTCATACATTTCCAAGACAAACCCCAAAGCAGTGCAATGTCACAACCAAAATAACAGAGTGCTGTATGACAGAGTGCAAGGTGCCTTTTTACTCTGACATGACAACTTGTGAACTGCTGGCAACTCCAAGACATCCAAAACAACATGCAGCTCCAAGACTGATTATAACAACAGGATTCAAAGGAGGAAACACTTCCACAGGAAATACTGGTATGGATCACATTCTCTACAGTATCATCAAAGACAATTTCTGTAAAGATGCTCCTCGAGATGAGGATAAATGCTATCCTTTTTTTATGAAATTTGAATAGAAGGCATAGCAGTTAAATTACTTCCACAGAACACATCATCCCATATAGGCCTAAGATATGACCCAAAACTGCCTAATGGAAGCTACCTGCAAAATAAAGGCTCTACCTTCCTTCTTTCCTTTCTCCCAGGATGCAGGTAAGACCTGTGCTCTCCTCAGTTAAGTTACCTTACACATGATGAATTTCTCTGTGCTTCAAGAAGATAGTTTTCTATACAGCAACACACTTTAAGGACTAAGAACCTCAAGTCCTTCTCATCACTTAGACAGCAGAAGAGCAAAGGCACATTTATAAGCCCCTTGTTCCTAGAACATGACTAAGGGTGTTTCTAAGCAGCTTCTGGCAGGTATTTTATTAGTTCTTTACTACAACAAAGAAATTCTGTCACTCCTGCTTCATATTAAATTCTTTTCCGTTGACACTCTGGATGAATCCAACCCTCCAAGCTCCTTTGAACCTGTCCACTAGAGCCAGTCTGCTCCAACATGTATTTAGTGTTTCTTCTAAACTCAAAGCACAGAAGACAATCTGAAGCACAGCTACACTCATAATTCAAAATTTCTTGTCCCTACTTTTCTTTCGGGTTCATGGAAGAAAGCGACCAGTTTGCAAAAACAGAACACAGTTCCAAGACTTCTCTTAATTATTTCTAACATCACCACCAAAACAAGGAATAAACTCATCTCACTATCCTTCATTCTTCAACAGGACAAATATTTGTAAGTAACTATGCACCGAAGTTCCTCCATTCAACTTTCTATGAATGAGCAAGCTGTGCTGAAGAATAATAATAATAATTCCTTCAAATATGACTTTTTAAAATAAGCACTTTCTCCAAAAGACTTGCAGGCCATTGGAGGGTTATGCAGTGGACGTAAAACTGGTGCGTTCAGCTCCTGCCAGGTGTTTTTGCAACCTCTGAGAACACACAGCTGACAAGAGTCAGCAGCAGTGAAATACTAATTTTTTCACGCTAAAAAGGTTTTCTGAAGCTTTAGATTAAAACTTTTTCATTTTTTCTTTACATCTCAACTTCACATTAAACTTGAGTTTAATTTGCAATTCACAAAGTAGGGAAGACTTAGACTGCCATTGCATAACATCTTAATTCAATCACCAAGTAGATTAAATTATAAATCAACTAATACTAGTCCATTTCCTATACATATCCATGCTGTTATTTAAGTTACATGCAGTTTCAGGCAAACAGGACAGCACAGATTTAGACGGTCGTCTTCTTTTGAGAAGTATTTGGAATGCCTTTTGCCTTGAGTGCCAGCTAAATTTGTGTTAAATTTTGGGAAGTTACTAATACCCATCAAGCACAGAGCTGTTGTCTGGAATCTGCAAATGCAGCATGCAGCATAAGAAAGTTCCCATGGAAAAGCTTTCAGCATAAAAATTACTGTATTTTTATGTAGTTGTGTGTATTATTCAAAACACAATATTTAGATCATATAAAGTGAATGAAAAAAAGATCATGCAGTGTAAGTTACACCCACTCCCTCTCCACATTGGTATTTAATATACAGCCAAGAGATGTGAGACCACAAGACTGCATTTTTCTTACTGAGTTCAATACATTCAAATAGAGAAGTATTTCCAAGACTGTTTACAAAGCTTACCCAGGAGAAAAGTATCAGATAAATCACCTCCACCAAAAAAAAAAAAAAAGCCTTAAAATTCATCATTTTTTGTCAAACTGGAGAATTTCACTGCAAGAAGTTCAGTTCAGAGTTTCTTCTCCAATTAAAAGTCTAAACACCACACTAATAAAGCATTTTAAGGAAGGTATCCAGTTATGCACATAAAGTATTCTGTATAAGGGCCCTGAAGGCAAGGGTGGCACCTTTCTACAGGTTGTCCTTTTAATGCAAGAAATTTGGTTACTTTAAACACTGAGATGACTGCTCGTTGAACACAGGAAAACAGCAGAGTGTCATCCCAGCAACTGTGCCAGAACACCTCTTTGTTTAATGCCTTTGGGTACATCTAATAACCTGCAGCCCAAGTGGAGAAAGGACTGGATGTGGGGAGAGCTCTGTGTGTGCTCTTCCCTCTGCCCCAGTGAGACCATTCTTTTAACACTGCTGGCATTTGTAAGCTTCCCAGATTTAGTCTTGCAGCTTTTTCTCCATGCAAAGCAAAGGTCAGACCCCCTACCTGCATTTTTTTTTTTTTTTTTGCCCAGTGCTTGGTATCACCAACTTTTGGCATTCAGGACACAGTGTTTCTGCCATCTTCACAATTGGCTACAATGTTTTGGCCAATTCTATATGGATGATTAAAGTTTGGGAAAAAAAATATCTTACAGAAATTATCTCTTATGCAGACAGTTCATAAGCTCAGAAATAACTACTGCATACAACAACTCAGGGCCACATGCAAGCAACCTAAAATTCATTACAATTCCTTTATTCCCTTCCTCGCTTATTCACATAACATGGTATAAGTAAAGGTCTAGTCAACAGCAACACAAAACAACAGGCACAGTGACTTCAGATAAATATCTGGACTGATAAATCCAGAGGACAAAAGTCCTGCAGACACCACAGAAGAAGCACATCTTGATTCAGCCCTAGAAATACTCTGGAATTTGAAGACGCAAAAATAGCAGAGACTTATTAGTCCCTACTTATTTCTAGGCCTTAAAACAGGCATGTATATCTCTCTCTCAAGTTCTGTTTCACAGTAGTTTTTAAATTCATTTATTTTTAAACTGCAAACAGCACAGAATATGGATATTTACATTAAACCTATTTAAACTCTTACTATCAACTTCATAGCCTCAAAGGATCTGAACGACTGCCTTTTTACCCAGTAGCTCCAATGGGGAATGGAGACACTTGGTGGAAGGTTTTACATTTTGACATTCTGTTCAGGTCCTTGCACTTCAAAGCGTCCAGCTATTTCTTCTAAAGGGACCTACATTATGATTAAATTTGTTTTTCTTTAGAAAATTAGCCAATTTGGAGAAATTATTGCAATGGAACATTCTACAGGGGGAAAAAAATAACATTTCCCTGCAACAATTATACCGAAACAAGATAATTGTCTGCTACTCAAATGGCAGTTTGTAACTTGAAAAACTAAGAAGAAAAAAGAAACAGTACTGAACTATTGTTTTTAAACAGCTTTGGAGTTGACAGTAATTTTGGGGCTCCTCTTAAAGTGGAAAGATGCTACAAAGTGGAAGTGATACAGGGGGCAGGCAGCCAGAGGAGAGATGAACACAATTAAGTATCTAGAGGGCCTAAACAGTGCAGGCAAGGTCAGAATTTGTTTTTCAGTTAAATACACATGGGAATTCAGACTTCCAACAAACTGGATAGTTAGCAGAAGGTGAGATAAAAGGCATTCTGCTATCCTACTACAACTTATAATACACCAAACACTACAGATGGTGTGCAGCAAACTTGCAGCCTGGACAGAAATGCAACAGCATTTAAATAGTGTTGAGTCTATAAAGTCATAAAAGCAACACAAAGCCACAAATGAGGCTGCCACCTCCTTCAGTATTTTACCACAGTAGTGAGTATCTACTGCACAAGGACTCATTAGCAACTCTGGAATCCTGGATTAGTAGACATCAGATGAAAAGACATCTAAAGAACACTTCATACAGCAGTATTTGATTAAAACAACCCACCTATTCATGGACCAATAATGTATTACTTTAAGTTATGTACATCATAGGATCAAACCTCATCACTCTAGGAGTGTACACTGAAGAGTCAGAGCATCTGCCTTCTACTCCAGAAATATTTTTCATCAACTAAAAGGTGCCTCAGTCATGACTTGTAAAAGGGGCACAACACCACAGCACTGCTGTGGCAGGAAGGAGGACTTGTGGTTCAAGGCCTTCAGTGTAAAAATCAAGTTATTCTTTTTACTGACAGTGAACAGGAGACATTCTATGCAGTACAAGTGAGACCTCTGGCAACCCAGAGAAATAACGGACCCGCCATTCTGAAGGGCTCTCAGTAGTCAAGAACAGATCAAAGAGCGTCAATTATTTTTATTTTTTTCTCTCCATTGAGAGCCTACAACTCTAAGAGCAAACATTCAATTTTGAGAGGAGCTAAATA
The DNA here is from genome assembly GCA_013399695.1 of Formicarius rufipectus. Classification (NCBI taxonomy): domain Eukaryota; kingdom Metazoa; phylum Chordata; class Aves; order Passeriformes; family Formicariidae; genus Formicarius; species Formicarius rufipectus. The sequence continues at coordinate 173,404 of VXAU01001558.1, read as the reverse complement.
ACCCTAAACAACACTTTTGTCCAAATATTTACCACGTTATTCTGATGTCCACCTGAGTTGTCTGGATATAGTGGTTACCTCCTGAAGTGACTAATGGGGCAGTTCACCTTGGAGCCACTTCAAATTAATTTTAACAGGAAAAATGGTGAATTCATAGCTTTGAAACACAACAGAATCTTGGCAAAAACTAAGTTAAAATCATTCACTTAAATTGTGCCAACCATTTCCACAGTTTAATGTAGAAAGCTTAAGCTTTCAGTCAAACAGTTAAATAGATTGTCCTCACCATATCATGTACATAACTTAAAAATTACTGTCAGGAATATCAGTAGCATCTGAAATGTGTATGCCATGCACTATTTCTTTAAAGAATCAAATTCCATTTGTGTCAAGCTTAGGAGAAAACAAGTTATTTTGCTTCATATATACAGCTGAAAGAGTGGAAATTAGTGTTAAGACTTGATCTGGATCTGGGTTTATGGGCTTTTTGCACTTCCAGTACAAGAAGGAAAAATACTCTGTCCCTAGTCAACCACGAAGCAATGTGACATTTCACTGGAATCAAGATACAATAGTTTCTAAGCTTGATGATGGTTATTTAAAAAAGTCATAATTAAGTACCTGTCATATATTAGCCCATGAACACCATATTCCCTCAACTTCTTCCTGTTATCCGGGTCATTTGCATCATCACCCCATGAAAAAATAACCAGACCTTCAGATATGGCCCTTTTAATAAAGGATGGATTCCTCAGCAGATCTTCAGAATGCACATTAATTCCCTGAAACACAAAAGACTCCAATTAAAATCCATGTTTCTGAAACACATCACCTTTTGACACTTGCAGCTCCTCACAACTTCATCCACAGTAATAAAAAAATAACTTAATACAATTAGAGATACAAATTGATAGTACTACTTTTAAAACAGTATTAGACACTAGAAACAATGGATATTATATTTTGGCAGTTACTCAATCTTAGTGCATTTCTTTTGTGAGGTTAGTTGCCATTTCAAGCATTTATGTCCAAAATGACAGATTTAAAACAAGTAGTAATAAAAAGCAGTTTCACCTTACCACAGCACCTGTCAGCTTACCAGCAAGTTTTCAAACTGTGCAAAAGTAATGGCAATTGGAGTTGTGCGGGACCGAAGATCCATAAGCTCTGGGTAGAGTTTGGATTCTCCCTGGGTGAGAAACAGCACAGGATACTTGTTCTGCTTATGCCGAATCCTAGTAGAAAAAAAACAAATGGTTTACAATTAGCAAATGGAGAAACCAAAATTAAAGAAAAAAACAGGGGGATTTGATCTTACTGTCTTTGGGGAATTCCTCTCTTTACTGCATGTTCTTCTAGCTCCCAGCTGGTGCAACGAGATGGCACTACAGCTTAGCATCAAACTGTATGACAAACTGCTCAAATGATTCCTTTTGCCACTACTAAAGATGAACACACAGTTCAAGGGAAGCTAACCTTCATGTTGAACTCAGACCCACATCCTCAAAATGTTTATGTAACATCCTTGAAGGTTGTTTAATTCTGTAATTTTCCTCTTAAATGCAGGCTAGGGTAGTATAAAGAGTCATGACCAGAATTTCTAAACATAACCTTACTGATGTATTTTTCAACTTGGACACCAGTATGGTGGCATCAAATGACAACAGATGGAAGCAAACTTCTGAGATTGGCATGTTCTTACACTTGCGTCTTAACCTTTTTATCAGTCCCCAGGTTTGGTTTTGTCTTACCCATTGACTCTTTAATGGTATTTCATCCGTGCAGCACCAAATGAAGCTTCCATCAAACCTTTCATTACAGTGCTGAAGCCCTTCTGGTTACCCAGCACTGCAGCACACTTGTCATTCACGTGTATCCCAACTGTTTGTTCACCAGTTCAATCCCTATGATTTTTCTATGCTCAATACCTTCCATATGGCACTCCAAAAAGCCAAGTAGAGCACTTAATAAAAATCACAAAGAAAACGCAAACCAAATGTGGGTAACACAAAGGTTTCTTGTTTTCTGTCCTTTTAAAAAGGCAGATACAGTGAAAACCTGTAACAAGATGATTTGGTTTTTAAGTTGGGCTTGTATATCCCCTGGAGTATGACTTAAGAAAGCCTTTGGGATACCAGAAGAAACTCTGACTTTTTTTTTTGTGTCAAGAATGACTAAAGCATTCAGGAAGGCACTTGGCTGTGATCTCCTGTTTTATTTTTGGCTCATTCCTGATGTTAAAATGGTCTCGTTTTATTTCCCAGCTATTTTGGCACCCAGAGTTTATGCCTGAGCAAAGCATATCTTACTTGTTTCCTGCTGGGTATTCTTAGTACAAAGTGAATTTTAACAAATAACATTATCTCTTCATAACTTACATTGTACAAACATCTGCATGAAAAGATGAAAATACAATTCTTCTTCTTCCAGCATTCATCAAAACAGTTTTTAGAATGATATCTAGAAAAAGGTTCATATCAAAGTAGGTTGACAAGTTGCCATCCCACTGTCCATCCTAGAAACACAAAGAACAAGTTTTAGCCATTTAAATTAATTCTTACTAAAATTATTTCAACCAGCAATGGTCTTTCATTCAACCTGAGCAAAATGAGAATTCAGTATGTCAGTCTGGATACAGAAGCCAACCCTTCAGTCTGTTACAGCTCTACAGGACTGACAGCCTGAGGTGCAGCTGAATTATCACAGCACTAAGATTCACTGAAAAATTCTCAGCCTCCCCACTCGAGGGAAGTGTTTCTAGGAAGCCTATTCTAATTTGGAAAATGCAAAGGAATTCCCTGAAAGGCCACCAAACACTATAGCCTATATTCTCAATGGTTATTCCTAAATAAACACAATCCTGTGCAATGCTTGAGCAGGGAGGTTGGACAGGCTGTCCCTTCCAACCCGACCCATCCTGTGATTCTGTTCAACATACAAATTCAGTGGTGAGATCTGTAGAAACAAGATATCCCTTGAGAATAGCAGGTACCAGTCTTCCTGCAGTTGACCTGTCTCAGAGCATGTCTCCATGCCCATGGATTTGCACCTGTAACACTCCTTAGTTTCCTTTCTCCACTCTAGGATTCCAGTCCTAGCCTTTACAGCCATTTCCTTCTGGACTGAGCACTAAACAATTCAGCTGAATCTTCAACACTGCTGACTAGAAGAAAACAGCTGCTTGTATTACTGCACCATCTCAAATTACAAGCTGTAGCTATCAAAGAATTAAAGTAAATCATATGCATGTTTATTTACCCTTTGCTGGGAGATCCATTTTATTTCTATGTTGAACCCAACATCTTCAGAAACAGACTCTAGGACCTGAAAGAAAATTCATAATGAAGAGACCTCACAGCAAAGGAGGACAACAAAGCACTGCAAAGGTAATTATTGGGACAATACATTGGAATTTAATACTAATGGTGTGTAACAGTAGAATTAAACCCCTAGGTTTTAACATTTAACACAAAATACATATGTACCCTTTTCTACTCCAATTTCAACTTAACAAATACATAAAAATGGCTACAAGCTTAAGGACAAAATTTTGACAAGGCACAAATGCAAGACAATTCATGTCAACACATGTGAGAAATGCTCCTCTTGTACTTCTAAACAAAAAATGTTTTTTCTTTCTCTAGAAACATAACACAGAGTCCTAAGTATGAAATCCATGAGCTTACCATTATGATGATAACAAAAGTTTTCATGTGAAATTCTCATAGAGAGTTAGGTGTAAGGTGACTTGAAATCAGAAGGTGAAGCTCACAGGAACAGTCAGAAATGGGAACATACCAGAAATTCACGTAACTTTTTTGTGTCTGGCTCTGCTAGATGGCCAATGCTGTGTGATGAACTGCCTCAGGCCAGGTGGGTTTTTTTTTCAAAATTAGAAACAATTGTAAATGCATAAAAATGTAATGCCTCTGTGTACCCCAAGCTATACAACTTGGGTCCATGAATTAAGAAGCTTGAAATACATGCAAATTATTACTTTTAAGCACTGAACACCCTCCAGCGTCCAACAATAAAAGCCCATGTTCTCAGTTCCAACACAGACATCAGAGGCCTAAATGAAACATTAATATCTCTTGCTACATGTGCAAAGCTGAAAGTAAAATACATTTTCATGTTTCACAATCATCATCATTCTACATTCACTACTTACCCTTTGCAGGGAAGGAAATGGCTGGGTCTCAAAAGCAGAGTTTTCCTCCTCTTTGAAAGATGCTGGAAAGAAATATAAAATATTGCATCAAACTAAACAGCATAATCCCAGTAATCTCAGCAACAAAAGGCTGGCTCAAAATCCTAAAGCCTTTAGGAGTGAATAATAAAATCAGGTCTACTTTTGGGTTACCTACACCTTCCCTCTAACACTGACTTACTCCAAACAATGGTGTTGGCAATTCCTGTTTTGTCAGGGGGGGGAATTTTTTTATAGCCATTTAAATACTTGCCATAATATTGGTCAGAAATGGCTTCTTCCATCCCTCACCACTTCACTCACTGAGTCACACCCAGGAGAAGCAGTCTTGCCTATCAAGGCTTATTTATTTTATCTTTTCCTAGGCAGGGAGGGCATGTGAGATACTCTGCCAATGTGCTGTCCCTGTAAAGGGGATGAACTAAGGCCATCAATTTCCAGCACCAGTGAGACATCCTACAGCAGTTACCAAAGTTCTTGTTGGCAAATCTGAAGAGCAGAAGGTAGAGTAAGAGAAGCCTAAGATGGAAACATTAGTGACAATGTTATGATTCTTCCTGAAAATATATTGATCTATACATTCACCCTCTACTGTTCTGTCCCTTCTTCCCAGGGGAGTTATTTCTGTTCAGGCATTTGCTTCTCAGCAAAGACCTCTACAGCATGCCCAAAATTAACTCCAAAAGCATTTAGAAACGCAACAACTGTGATTAGAACAAGCACCTGCAACCACAGAAGATACATAATTACATGGGAATAAATCAATCTTAAGACTCCTCCAAACCAGTACATACCATTCTGATCTTTTACTTTCAGGGCAGTCACGTGAGCCAGCTGAAGAGCATAAGAGTAGCATTAGCAAACACTCTACCCACAGAGATCTTCCTACACAAAAAATGTAATTAATTTTCCTTATAAACTGTTTTTAGGTTAAAAGGTCCATTAGAGACACAGTTTTAGTAATTTGTAAAACAATAAAGGACATCCTAGTACACACCACAGTTTTCTTTCAAAGTTTGTTTGAAGGATTTCAAGGAAAGCTCACAAAACCCAAACTGAAAACATGCTTATTGAAAACTCCAGAAAACATATTCAAGGGTAAAAAAACACATGACTATAATTCAACATGGAGATGTGAAGAAGTCTGAACATCAATCTCTCCTCTCTGTTTAATCCAGTGCAGAGGGCTGACTGGCCTTACAACGTAGTCACATGCTGAGATAGAATCAGGTCAGACATAGGGCAAACTCCCTCTCCCTTTAAATTCCCTCTACACAAAAAGGAGTAGATAGAGTAATTTTAAGTAAGAAGAATTACATAGTTCCTGGACCAGCCAGTTGCTTCCTTGACTGAAGACAGAGGGGTCTTCAGTGGCCCAATCTCATCCTCTGACTCCTCTTTTAGGGCACTTCTGTTCAACAGGTAGACTACTTCAGTGTAATCCCTTTAATACTTGAAAATCAGACACGTTTTTTCCTTAACAAAGACTCCAAAGCATTGGCTTTCAATGAACCCTACCTTCACTTTCAACCTTCCTTATTTTTTAAAAATTATCAATGTTAGCATACTGTAGCTGTCAGACTACCTGTCCAGAAGATACAAGTAATGAGATTTATTCAGGTTGTAACGATGGTGCAAAAGTATTTTCTTGGAATCAACTAATAATTTGGGAGAGCACAGTTTTAAAAAACTGTGCAAATAGAACAGTCTTTAGTTACTCCCAAGAACTTTAAGTATAGCATAGCACATCATACCAGCCAAAGCATCCATACCTTCAATAACTGCAGCTGATCAAATGTGAGTTCTTTGACAGCAATCTCAAACAGTTCCAAAGGCTCTGTATCCAGTTTCTTTGAAGAGAAACAATATATAGTTAAGCATTACTGAAAAAAAAAGCCTACATGCTTTTAGCATGGTAATACTAAAGGTAACTATTTTTTTCTTCTTTTACTTAAAAAGATACAAGCTATACCTTAATAATAAGAGAACCAGTTTTCAGGAGACAACACAGTCACTTAAAAGCATAGAACAGAAGTCAATTTGAAGAAAAAAACCCAAACAAACCAGGATTTGATTTTTCATGCAAATCAGAGGTTTTAAAGTTCTTTCGTCACAAAAATTAGTATATTTATTCTATAATCATTGATTGGTTAATGTATTCAGGAAAAAGGTTTGCAAGTAAAGAAATGCAGTAAAAATTACTGCACGGCAGTTCAGTTTACTGCAGTCTCTCCAATGTTTCAGAAACTAATAAAAAAAGACAAATGTCCTGAGATAAAATTGAGACCCTCACACTCTGTTCCCAAAATAGAGATCTGGTGCAAAAAAAAATTTCTCTCCATTTCTCCCTTCCCCTCTCCACTCCCAGAAATCATTACTGAGCAAGACAGTAGTGCCTGAAGACACACTGAATATGCATTTCCCCGAGTCAGAGTCCCATTGCCACAACTGTTCCAAACCAAGCTTCTTATAAACTGCCAAAGGAACAGGACACTTGCTTTCAAGAGCCACTCTCCTGCTCCTAGAACCTCAGTCTTAGCTTCTTTCCTTCTGTTCCACTAAGCAATCCAAGAGTTCTTTAGCCTCATTTATGTATGAGACACAAAACATTATCTCACAGTTAAGACAGAGCAAAATGCTGAAGAAAAAAAGGGTTGAAGTTAAAAAAAAAAAAACCACAACAAACGAACAACAATGGAAGGACATTTTTCACTTATCAAACTCCCTAAATGAAGGAGATTCTTGTTTCTCCCATTTGCCTGCTTTCAATCTACTGGTATCCACACAAAGCAGACTTTGGTTTGACTTAAAAGAGCTCTCATGAGTACATAACTGCTTAAGAAAGTACACATTTAAGCATCAGTAGGAGTGAGAAGTCATGCTGACAATCACACTAACTCTCCCAACAAAAGATAAACAAGCAGAAGCTTTTGTAGAGTGATCTGGCAGTCTAAAACAGTCTAAAACTCCACTGAGTATAGTGGAGTTACCTGCTTTTTTGTTCCAAATCTTAAATTTAGAAAAAAGCACTAAATAACTACAAGGTTGGCTTGAAGTGTGCCAAACAAACAGCACATCTGAAAAGCTGCTGCTACAATATCAAAAGGAAAAACACAATTTCCCTGCACTATTTTACAGACAGAGTAATGCTGCATATTTATTCCCATTCCACCCTTTGAGGCTCCAGAATTATTTCTACAAGAGCTTGGCATTTTAGTTTCTTGAATGGTCATACTTAAAAGTAAAATACAGGTATTATCTTTACCTTTTTCATGGCCATGCAACATGTGAGATCATGGTATACAATAGGCACATGATCTTTGGAAAGATGTACATCAAATTCCACATATGCTGCTCCCTACAGAAAATTGAAAAAACATACAGAAGAAAACAAGAAAACATTAACTACTCATGCACAAGGACTACAGAACTGCACAGAAGCTGTAAAGTATTTACAGGTCCTGGACATCATGCAGAAGTTGAATTCAACTGGTTGTTACCACTTAAATTATACTGAGCAATAGATTAATAATTTTTAAAAATTCATATGAGGAGGCATTTTAGTTACCATAATGCAGCTCTAATATATATATATATAAATATATGTAGCTTGATTAATCTTGTAAACCCTCAAGTAAGATTCAAGTATTGTAACCCTGGTTTCAGAGAAAGGCTAAGATGATATTTTCAAATACAGATGTTTAAAACATACAATCCTTTGCAGTGTCCCTCCACTCCACCACTCCACCAAGAGACAAGGGATGGTGACATATTGCAAAGCTTTAGGGAGACAATCCGTATTTCAGTGAGCTTCTGGAGTCACTGGTAACACAGCAATGGTATGCTCTATGTGCAAGAGCAGAAATAGCTGCATCCAGTATTCTCCAGTCCTTTTCAACTGTATGTTATTTTCTCTTGAGCTTTAAAAAAAAGGAATAAAGATCCAAGAGCTCAAAGTACAAACTTTTTGAGAAGAGGGAGGGCCAGAAAGAAAGAAACACACAGTGACAGGTTTGAGGTTTTTACTTATTTTGACTGCAAATCATTCCTTTGAAAGGCCTTCATATCAAATTACCATCCTGACTCAGTTACCCTTTTTTCAATCAGTATAAAGAGAAAATAGGACAGGTTTTTTCAGCCCCTTTCCCAGCAGAAATATTTTTAGCTATGTAGCTTTCAGCCTTTTCAATCTGTAAATAGTTGAAAGCACTTTTCTGGTGATGCTGCTGCTGACTTTACAATAAATTCCAGCCTCAATGCCTATCTCTTGTGGGCTTTTTAAAAGCTGTCCATAAGCCTATAATGTCCCACACAGAGATTAAGAACCACTGTTTGAAACACGAATTTGGTAGCTACAGTTTTGTTTTCCTCTGCAGTCAGTGCATGTTTCAGTCACCCTGTTCAAATCACACACTGACTTCAAAAGAAGAGAAGGCTTTCATCTATGACCCTTGGGGAGAACAGCACTCCTGAGTCAGTAGCCAAGCCCAGATTCTGCTCCCATGCCTTTTACAACTTCAAAAGGTGTTTTGCAAGCATCTGTATTAGGGAAGAAATACCACTTAGGTATAAAGGCTTAGGAACTGTAAGTTAAGGGGCAGGTGATCTCATAGCACCATGTGAGTGTGAAAACAAAGAACCTCTGAACATCCTTGCGCCTCCAGCTTCTCCACTGAAGTGTCTCACTAGACTGTCCAGCTCAATCTTATCACAGATCACTTCAGTGATCAAGATCACCGGAAGGAATAAAAATGATGATGACCTCAATCACAGTTTAGGCACATGCAGTCAGTATCTCCCAAACTGAAAGTCTTGTCTTAGGATTCCAAGTCTTCACTGCTGCAAGCACCAAAACAAAGGACTGCTTTATTCTGCCAGCTCAGCTCCCAGGTCACATTTTTTGACATTGAGTTTTGTTACACAGCAGTCCCTGACAATATGCTGATACACTCCAGCAGTGCCAAAATCTTATTCATTTGTTCCAACCCTATGTCTCTCCAGGGCTGAGATTATAATTCTCCCTGTATTAGAACACCACCAGAATATATTAAATGGAAGTTGTGATTTTTATGAACTTGAGAGTAACAGTCTAAGCCAGCTATTACTTCCTACTACTCAGGGAACTTCCATAGTGATTTGACATATTTTTACATCAGTGCAATTAGCATTCACTGTATTGAATCACAGAAATTAAGCAAACAAGTCAACCTAGTTTAAACTCTGGAGGTACTACGTGGGGGAATGTGTGTGTACATACATGACTGGCTGCATTCCTCAGAGAGGCAATTGTGTTCTCTTGAACTTTAGCAAGTCTGAAACAATAGCACAGAGAAAGGTGTTGTTAGATGCAGTACAGCACAGCAGTTCGTTGAAACAACAGAAATACATATGAGGAGTTTTTGGTTTGGAGAACACCCACATTCGGTACTGAAGTGACTTCAATGACTGACTGCAGGTTTCAGCTTTTTTAACTGCCCACTTCCTGAGCTGATGTCAGTAGAACAAAGCAATCACCCCAGATTAAAATGCAAACACTCTTACTTAGCTGTTGTTGTGGAGTTTCCTGCTCCCCTGTGTCCAACATCCAGAGTTGTTCTTGGTTTCCAGTATTTTGCATAAGAAGCCTTCATATCACAAGAGTATCCCTGGATTGGCTTAATAACTATGTAGTCCACTGCAAGGAAAACACCCATACTTCACACGTCAGCAGAGAACAGACAACTTTAAATATAAAGTTTGTTTGCTTCAGCTGTACCTCTAACTTTTCCAATTGTCTTTCTTGGATTTCTGCTCATAATAGCAAGTGTAATGATTCCAGCACTCTTCCCAAGTTCCTCAATGGTGGATGACAGGAGGCAGGCAGAACCCACGTGACCCGGGAGCGCATCACCCTGTACCACCTTCTCACCTAAATTCTCCTGAAAATGCAAAATATAAAACACTTACTGTTACATGGAGATGAGAATTCTTAAAAAAAAACTTCTTCCCTGCTGCTCAGGAAGACATAAACACTGATGTAACAAGTTTCTTGTGTGTTATGTAAAACACTAATTTCAGGCCAAAAGCGTTTAACATAAGTGTGTGGCAAATTACTCTCAGGAATATGAAAATCTTGATGGGAATCAAAACAAGGCAAAACTGTTTGAAAATTTGGATTTGGGAAGCTAGTCAGATCAAAACTGCACACGTGAAATAGTCTGTCATCTAAAAAGCCCAAGTCATAATTAGAACAAAAATTAACCAGAATAGCATAGACCCTTAAAATAACTTTGTGTTCATCTGCAGGGAAGGAGCAGGGCAACTAATATGCAGAATACAGACTCTTTACAATTATGAGTGTAAGTGATCTTAAGGGCCTTTTCAGATCAAAGAGAGAAAGCCTGAAACTTTCTTCTGCATACACAGTATGAAGAGATAAAAAGTTGTTTTCTTTCAAAAAGGACTTTGAATATTAAGATCTTTCAGGTGGAAAAACAGAGTACAAAATAACAGATATAGTGGAGAGAATCCAGTTTTCATTTGCACTGGTTAGTTCAGAGAAACCTCTTTTCATTATAACATAAAAATTTGGATTAAATAATTGTGATATAACTACTTTATATACACACTGTTCAGGTTCAAGCGGGAGATGTGAAACTTAGCTCTGGTAAAGGATAAATATCGAGCCAACCCAACTACATAAAATACCACACACAGAGACTTGTGTCTAATTTGTACTGACTTTTAAACAAGCAGAACTGAAAAAAAAAACAACTTTCTGTGCCACAACAAGACGACTCACAAAACCCTTCTGCAAAATGGATTGGGAGCCGAGAGTCTCTTATTTATGCAAACAAATCCAGAAGGTCCAAGAATATCAGGCAGTGGCCCTGCTTCAATAGTGAAATCCTCACAGTAACTGAATCCAACCCCCAAAGGCAGACTGGAACTGCTTCTTCAGGGTGAGGGGGGAAGAGACATACCTCAAAAAAATCAAAGATTAATTCCAAGTTATCAGGCTCCATGGTTTGTATTGTGTACTCTATCCATCGGTCTGGCTGCAAAGCATAACCACAGTCTGGCTGCGTGTGTCGACATTTATAGTCATTATTACTGATTAAGGAGAACTCCACAGTGTTGGCCATTTTCTGAGGTACAGTAGGGGATGTTTTCTCTTGGCCTTCTTCATCATCCTCGTCCTCCTCTAGCCCTTCCAGGGTCAATTTTACTCTAGTCAACCAGAAACACAAAACAAATGGGTAAGTCATAGGAATGTCTTTGAAAGGGATAAAGAATTAGAAAGGAGCTTGAGGAGAAGCTCATACAACACAAGAATTCTTCTCAAAACCACCATCTACACGACCACTTTGCACTCAGTGGGCCCTCAAAAGACTCAAGAGTTTGTAGCCATTGCCTAAATCGTATTTTAGTAAGAATTAAGTGCTCAAGTCACTGCTAAAATTTGAACTTGGGTAAATATGAAAATTGTACTAGTGGTCTGAGAAGCAGCACTCCATCAAACTAACTATTTGGGGTGCCAAATAGACAGTCTTTCTCCACAGACTGATACCCATAGTGACAGAAGGCTAATGAAAAGCACTGAAAGCAGCAGTAATCATCAAGATCAAGACCTGAACACTGGAGGTTGCTGCTAAGCACACACACAACTTTATGTCTCTATGAACAGCAATAAGGCAGGTAAGTACACTCTATTAGACATTAGTAATAGAGCCTGAAGTGACTAAGATCTTTGAGAAATCCTAAATGATCATTTGAACTGAATGCAATTCCTGAAATATCCTGGACTGAGAGGAGTAAGACACAGAATTCTTTATTATACAGAGCAAACCTTCCACACAAAGTGAATTATGTCAGTGATGTAAGCTATAACAAGCAAGGAAAAAAGACAAAGCTCTAGAGAACAATATGTAAGTATTAATTCTCACTGAAGAGTGTCATATTAAATAAATTTTCCCCTCACCAGAAGCTGGAATTGGTGGGAGGGGGAAGGAAAATCGGGGAAAAAAAACAAAGAAATCAAGTATCACAGAATCATAGAAAGGTTTGGGTTGGAGGGGACCTTAAAGGTCATCTAGTTCCAACCCCACTGCCATAGGGACGGACACCTTCCACTCAACCAGGTTCCTCCAAGCCCATCTAACCTGACCATGAACACTTCCAGGGATTCAGTTTCTCCAGATAACCTGTGCCAGTGTCTCACCACTCCCACACTGAAGAATTTCTTCACAATATCTAATCTAACTCTGGCCCTTCAGTTTAAAGGCATTTTCTTTTGTTCCATCACTCCATACCTTCATCCAAAGTCCCTCTTCAGCTATCTTTAAGGGGTGCTACAAGGTCTGCCCAGTCTTCTCTAGGCTGAAGAACCCCAACTGTCTCATCCTGCCTCCACAGCAGAGGTGCTGCAGCCCTCTGAGCATCTTTGTGGTCTCCCATGGACTCATTCCAACATACTTCTTATGCTGGTGGCCCCAGAGCTGGACACAGCACTGCAGGTTGGGGCTCAGCAGAGCAGGCTACAAGGGAGCAATCACCTTCCTCGACCTGCTGCTTTTTGATGCAGCCCATGATACAGTTGGCTCTCTGGAGTGCAAGACTGCAACGCTGGGTCATGTCAAGCTTCTCATGCACTAACACCCCCAGGTCCTTCTCCACAGGGCTGCTGTCAATCCGTTCTCCACTCAGCCTGTAATCGTGCTTGGGATTGCTCCAACTCAAGCACAGGACTTTGCACTTGGCCTCGCTGAACTTCATGGGGTTCACACAGGAGCACTTCCTAAGCCTGTGAATCCCCCTCTGCATGGCATCCCTTCCCCCACAGCTGAGTGCTGCCAGCAGATCTGCTGAAGGTGCCCTTGATCCCACCCTCCACATCACCAGCAAAGGTGTTAAACAGCCCCGGTCCCAGTACCGAGCCCTGAGGAACATCACTCGTCACTGGCTGGCACTTGGACATCGAGCTGTCGACCCTCCAGCCAACTCCTTGTGCACTGAGAGGTGGGTGCATCCATGAAATCCACGCCCGTCCAGTTTAGAGACAAGGATGTTGTGCAGGACAGTGTCAAATGCCCAGGTGGACGATGTCAGTTGCCCTTCCCTCACCCACCTCCACTCTAACCCTCTCACAGAAGGTCACTGAATTTGCCAGGCGTGATTTGCCCTCAGCAAAGACACGCTGGTTTGTCTTCAATCACCACCTTATTTTCTATGTGCCTTGGTACAGTTTGCAGAAAGAAACGTGCTCTGTGATCCTGCCAGAGGCGAGACTGATCAGCCTGTAGTTCCCCAGGTACTTTTTACAAACATGAGTTATATTTTCTGTTTTCCTGTCAGCAGGAACTTCATTGAACTGCCAAAGTCAGACTAACAAAACAAGGTACACAGTACAGAGGTGACTCCCAGGTTGTAACTGAGTGACCTGTAAATCACTGAAGAGACCAAGTCCTGGATCTCAGAAATTCAAGAGGGGAAGGAGTTCAAACACTTGGGCAATAGTGCAGTACTCTAAATATCAGGACTATGATACCAACTTCTGTCAATCAGCTGTATAATAATTATCAGTTGCAATAAAGCCTGCAGATAAAAGCATCAATCTGATTTAAGTAACAACAAAAATGATTGAAGAATTCTGTTATCTCAACCGCCCATGTCGACTGGAAATCCATAATGCCAGCAGAAAATTAACTATATATATAATAACTATATATATAATAATAGAGAGCAGTTTATTCTGGTAAAAAGAAAAAGCAGTATGCAGCAAAAAGATTTGGAAGCCTTCCTTTCCTCTTCCCCAGCTTCCAATTCCAATCTACTTTTTTCAAGAAGTTTAAAAAAAAAAGAAAAAAAAACCTCTCTGAAATGCATTCTGTAGGTGCACTGCAGTTCCAGCCAAAAAGCAAGGAACACAAAGACAAGTATGGAGTAAGCATTTGTGCTTAAACACTTTGAAAGTGACCCAACAGTACCTCCCTCTCAGCAACCCAAAATTAATTTAAAGGCTACATTAATTAAATACAGAAGGATCACTAGTACTGACAATGAACATCAGGTAAACTGCACGCTGAGATGAGCAGGTTCTTACCTAAACCTTGATGTTTTAAATTTCTTCTTAGATATCAGTACAGGTGGTTTCTCAGAATAATGCAGGCGTAATCTTATTTCTGTTTGACATGTCAGCCACCCAGAATCCACAGTTTCAATACCATCTATCAACAAACAAAAGCAGAAGACTCTTTAGTAACTTGTTTTAGTGAGATCTAGACAGTTTAATATGCAAAAATAGAAAAACAGTTGCTCTGACATCATCTTCCAGACAATCCTCCTTATCACTAGCCTTATCTTGTAGTATTTCAAAAGCAATTGCTGAGTGCAGCCTTTGACCAGTCTTTCTGAACAGACAACAGATACTGCATTTTTGAGGGTGTTAAATAGGAATAATGATCAAGTGTAAACTAAGTATTCTTGTGTTAGTTTTATATCTGATCTCAAGGGCTATGTTAAGCTTCCAAAGGCAAACATAACATTCCTTTGTCCCGGGATGTCTCAATACACGGACTAACACTGGAACTCTGAAGATTCCAAAGCAGAGGCTCCCTGTTTCTGTTGAGATACAGGTGCCAAATTAGCTCATCATAATCAATGCCAGCAAAGCTGGGCAGGTCTGCAGCACAGGGTACAGCAACACTTTTGATGGGGAAACACAGAGCATTGGAGGAGCATCCTCAACCTCCCCATCAGGAAAAGGAAAGGCTACAAGACCAGCAAGGACAAGCCAGCAGAGCGGGTGCTGCAGCAGACCCCATAGCTCTGAGGGGTTCCTAGCTAAACCTATACTTGGATGAGGATACAACAGAAAAAGGAAAAGCTGCAAGACAAGAGGTGTTAGATATGATAAAGAGCCACCATAAGTGCCACAGGATTGAGTGTTGAGTGAGAGGTGGGTTAGAACTGCCAGAAAGGAGACACATGCACACACAAGAGCACGAGGTTTGGGCTTACCAAGCATTTTGGCAGTTTCCTGTCTAACTGAAGAGGCAGATTGTGCACCTTTAGTGAAAGTGATAGTGTCCTTCCAAGGGTTTCTCTAAGCTAGGTATTAAGTGGGAGCTAAGCCTATTCTGTATTTCCAAAAATACACACTCGTGGTTTAAAATTTGCCGATTTCAACTTTGCAAGTCTTCCTAGAAGTCTTTATTAACATTAGAAGGGATTACAGCCTGTGTGAGAACTCACAAATGCTGGATACAAAAATAACTGTACAAGCAGAGGAAACAATCACAGGCAATTACCAGATCTTATCATTTAAAATATTTTTCAATTACAAGACTTAATCTTGCTTAAATTAAATTGATGGTAAAGAGTAAAGGTCAATGTCTCACTTACTATGGATTCCAAAGAAACCATCGTCAACAGCAATTTCATCTTCTAGAATTAAAAGGAGGGGGAAAGAATAAAAAAAATTAGTTAGTATTCATTTTTTTAAAAAAAAAATTGCCAAGTTAAATTAATGCTACTTTTCCACTTCACTTCTAAAAAGTGTATCTAAAAATAAAAAAGGCAGGAAAACCGAAACAGACAAAAAAAAAAGCATGTCTTTTGCAGCCTTCTATAAAGATTTATCCCAATTTGTGATTTTGCTTAGTTTCTGCAAGAAAAAACAATAAACATACAAAATGCCACGTTTTACCTAAAGCAATCTGAGCTGAGAAGAGCATGAAGGTTGCATAATTTCCTGGTTTGCTGCAGTATTTTGCTGATATCTACATCCTACTTGTATCTAAGATGCTTTACTTGTCAAAGTAATGACAAAGACATTAGTTTCTTGCAAACATACAAGAAAGTTGTCCTCCTGCACATTTATAGTTCAAGCTTTTAAATCAAGTCAGTCACAATTAAAATGCTTATTCTGCCCACATGACAGAAGCCAACCTAGCATGAAATACTCAAAACATTCCGGTCACACTTTTATCCTTTACCCTTTCCAAAGCTTTAAAAACTGAAATCTCAAGGCTTTATGTAAATTCACCAGCATTAAGAGAACTGCAGTAGTCTAAACACACCATCCGTTTCTCAAAACATAGATCTTCACAAAATTTTGCCTCTAGAGTAATTAATCCCCTTTATTTTTTTTTTCTCCCCTAAGAAGAATCACGGGCCTGACTTCACTCCTTAAAAACCACAGGCAACAATTTAGGATCACAATGACCCAGCACTAACACAATGGCTTTGCTGCATTTTCTTAAGGATTGCTTATGGAGCCCTGAGTATTACTTGGGGGCAAAAAATTATCCTAACTTTTTGGAATGAGGTTATCTGAATTTAGAGATAAAGTCTAGACCCTAGAAGAAGATAGGCTGCTTCCCCTATCAGTCACTGACAAATACAGAAACAATCTTACAGGAACAGAAACACAGCTAATTCGACTAAACTAAAAGGAAAAAAAGGGGCAGGGGGAGGAACGTGGTCATGGTACTGTTCAGGATTAAAACACAGTTTCTTTGGTACCACCTTCTTTCCAAAAGACATTTTTTTCAAATCACTAGTTTTTTAACAGATGGGAACTCCCTCAATGTGGAGGAAATAATACTTTTCACATCCTAGAAAAGACAGTGCATAAAACATGCCAACCCAGAGCAGCAGGAGAGATCTGAACTACACGCTACATTCAAAGGTTATTTCAGTCACACTTAGAACCCCAACTTTTTCCCTGCTCAGAAAAGCATTAGTAACTTGTATGCAAGTCTGCATGCCACCTTTTCTTCCAGCAAAATACATTTCCACTGCACTGCCAGGTAAAAAAGTCCATTCACGTTTCTAGTCACATTAATCCGTTTACTTAAAGAAGCCTAATTTAAAAATTTTTGTTTACATTTTTACTAATTAAATAGTACCTAAACAAAATCAGCAGTGACTTCACACCCTCCCCCACATTTTCTCTAAAAAAAACCCATCGTATGGATCCTTAGTCTCAAAGAATTCAACTTACAGAAAATTATTACAATTCCAAATTAATTAAAAAAACACACCAACCCACGTAATCTTAAGGATGACAGCAAAGGATTTCACATCCACTCCATTTTTAAGCCACGTATGTATACACACATTTTGAGAGTAAGGCCCATGTTGTGCAAAGAAAAAGTCTATACCTCCCACACATTAATGAATTTAAATATTTTAAAACTATAGTTATCAATCCCTCTAAACCAGTGTGCAGCATATTAGCAATCTTATGCATATGCCTCAAACAGATGCAGTTGATGCCCATACCTAAAGGGGTAATTGATCGTGGTTGCAGATGAGTCTCCCACGTGTGAACTATGACTTCACAGGGACCATCGATAGTCTGTAATTTAAAAGTTAAATGTCTGCAATAATTTGATTTTTTTCTTTTGTTATATCTGATTTTTTGACCCGTGAAGCTGTTTGGGATGGTCGTGAACTCAGCTTAGAGATTTAAGGAAGAAAAAGAAAAAGGAGGGGGGAACAGAGAGAGAGAAAGGAGAAGTAAGAAAGAAAACAGACCAGGCTTCTTACCCCTGCAACTGCTGATGGCACTACCTGATGTGTTGCCTTCACATACGAGAAAACTTGTGACAGAGTCTAGCATGGTGGAGAAGTCACATGGAGTTATTAACTCTTTACTGCTTACAGCTACTCCTCAGGACCACTCGAGTGTCTCTGCACTCATAAGGAGTGGTTGCTTTCTTCTCAGGATACTACAGCAACAGGTGATGAAAAAACCCACATAATCCCATATCTCTACTCATGTAGGTAGCAGTTGCAGGGGTGGGTTCTCCTTCAAAATTTGCCTGACTAATTCAAAGTCTATAAGACACAGTTATTTCAGTTGGGGTAGAGAAGAACAAATTATTTACCATCTAATGAAAGCATAAATACTTGATCCAATCAGCCAGCAATGAGCTCCTGCAGTCTATTCCAGCTGGAGCAATATAAGTAAGATTCTTTCATTAAAAAAATTACTGTCCATCAAAAGACACATTTGTTGACAAACACAGCCAAGACTCAGACAGATAACCAGAACAGTAACACCAACCTCTTATTTCAGAATAACTTAAGTTTCAAAAAGCTTTCTAGGTTAAAGCTTTCAGGTAACAGCCGCTTAACACCAGAAATAGCATGTCTGATTGCCAGCTCAGTCACTCGCAGAAAAGTTTCTCTTAGCATGGTGTGGTTGCCAGTATCAGATGTAAAAACCACTGTCAAACAGCTGCAGTTTGTCATTTTGGGCCTAAGTAACTCCTATTTCCAAAAAGTCTTGCTTCTTTTGCCAAAGTCATGCAAGTTTCAACACCAACTTGCCACAGTACTTCAGGTCCTCAGATAAAAAGATTTTGGTTCCACAGGGACAACCAGGCAAGCTTCCAACTCAGCAGTGCAATGACACATCCTGCTTTGCTAGATTACAGCTCACCTAATAAATCCTTTACAAGCAGATGGGATTTCCTGACATGTACTGAACACATTTAATCTACCACACTTTTGGAGGAGTTAACAGCAAATGCCAAGTATCTAAAAAGTGCTCAGGTTAACTCTGAGTCTTAGCAATTCTGGGGTATCCATACTTATGGGTCACGTCAGAACCAAACACATATACTTACAGTTATTTTCTTTATATGCATTCTGTCTTTTAAAGTGTAAGATGATACTATTGCTTTCAGTTTATTCCTGCTGCAGGGCAGTTTTAGTTCCCATTTCTCAGGGCTGCCACACAATGATGACACTTAGGATTTCTAGAAAAGTAAGTTATAAGAGCTTCTTTCCCCCTCTTTCACAGCACCTTCACATTGTGCACCTCATAATCAGAGTTCCTAAAGCTGAAAACCATGTTTGCCAGCAGGGAGGCTGCAATTTGTCATCACCACACAAGCCCTCCAACTCTCATGAACACAGAACCAGTGCTTTGGAAACTTGAGGGATTCAAGTCAGCCCTGACATGGATTAAGCTGTTTTCTTCCTCGCAAAAAACAATCCCAACATATTGTATTAATATATCAATATCAGTCTGTTTCTTACACTACTGTAACTGTCCATTTTCATTTTAGGTTCTAAAACAATGAATGAGAATTTGAATAACCTTAGCCCAACAAAAAGCAAACCATGTCGGACACATTCAGCAAAATTTCATCTCCTGAAAGGAACAAGTGGACTGATAGTGCATTTAATCCCAGGAACCCTCAACACTTTCCATACTAAGAAGTGGCAAGCAAAGTTGCCTGGAAAAGAAGGGCAATGGAACAGGGAACAGGCACAGACATGACCAAGAACCCTCTTGATCCCTGCTCCGACCATCTGTGTTTATAGGCATTTAAATAATGTTTTAATCACACGTAAGAGAAGCCATTGTTACCATGAGGTTAAAACACTGATGGAATTTCAGTGGTGTATACTGACCACACAAAAGCAACCCAGTTCAGTAGCAGGAGAAAATGATGTGTCATCAGTATCCATGGCATGGTGATGTTACCAAAAAATGAGATTCTCTGCTAGGACAGTCCTAAAGGGGCACTTATCCAAATGTCACATCAAGCACCTCAGTGGACAGTACACTGAGATTATAATAAGTGGCACTGTGTGACTCTCCTATACTAATACAGACATTTTTTATTTTTCTTAAAGCAAACATAAATACTATGTTGCTTGATTTTGATTAGATGAACACCTGATGCAATTTTACAGCTCTTAAATTACATTAAAGAGGTGGGTTTTTTTAATTTAAAATCAAGGCCTCTCATATTATGAAAAGTCAGGGCCTCCCCAGTACTCATTAGAACACTTTTGAAACCAAGGCTAAAATGCTATCTAGCATAATGTTCCAGAGGTTCAAAGCAACCTGATGTACAATCTGCATGAAGTGGGTGCTCAGCGCAGGTAAAAAAATGAAAACGCTCCCACAGATGTTTAAAAGATAATTTAGGAGCTCAGTTCCAAAGTTCCTGATTTAAGGCAACACAACACAGCAGGTATTATGGGGAAGAAAAACAAACAAACAAAACACCTTAAAACCACCACACAAACATATTTATCCAAATTTACTAATTAAAACCGTGTTCCAAGAACAATAATCTACTTCCATAGTATGAAACAGCTAAATTAGATTAAACTGCTGATTCAGCATTTCTGACAAAAATCTCTCTGGATTTCTGTACCATGTAAGTGACAATAATTAAGCACAGAACTAAACAACTAACAATGCCAGTCAGCCATCAGAACTAACTTGCAAGGCACACAAGTGACCTGCCAGGAAGTCCTGAGCTAAACAGAGATTTCATAACCCTAATATTTTGTAAGAGTTTAACACAATCTGCTATCTCAGCACAGTCATGGCAGAGAAAAGTGTTCCTTTGTTATTAACAGGAGAATCATGGGTTACTTATCTAGGAAAAGCATTTCTAAGGCATTCTTATGCTAAAGAAATTACTGAGTCTAGATCTAAGTTTCACCTTTAAAACCACAGCCCAGACACTAAATGAATTTATTTCAATTTTGAAAAAGTAAATCATTAAACAAGACTGATCTAATTTGCAACACCTATAATTCAGCAGTATTCTCACAAGTGTGAAAAATAATCCCCTCTCCAGTTTTTAAAGCCCTGCTATATGCACAGTCAGTTTAGTTATTTCACATTTGCACTGAAAGAAATAATCCCAAAATTGCATGCTTGTTTACCGTTGGAAAGAACAATACAGAACATAATTTAACAGAGCAAGGAGTATTCCTTAGTGAGGTTTTCAAACGTGCATCATGCAAACAATGCATGTAAAATTATTCTCCTAAAATGTTAAGATATAAAGAAAAAAAAAAACCAAACGAGGGTGTGTTGGGGTGCCTCACACCTTCCCCTCCCCCCATCTCTGCCCCCACAACAAAGAGAAGGTCTGTATAGTAAAAAACCACAGGAAACCCTCACAGTAAGCTAACTGGTACCAGACTGTGTTCAAGGAAAGGACAAAATAGTTCAAGTCACTGTCTTATTTCATTAAGCGTATGAATTTGTTTTTCTTTTTAAAATGCTTAAGATGATTCTTATGTTATTACCAAAATATTGACAACACGGGAAAATTCCTCAAACATGCAAGAGTCAAGACCTGGCACCAATTTTACAGTAAACCAGTCTTTGTATATATATTATTTGTATTCATGCAAAAATTCTATGAATTTCAATATATTAAGTGTTTTTTTAAAAAACTGTCCCACTTACATGAGCACAATTAAGTTAACACCAACATGCTTCAATTCAAGCAAACCAAACTTCCCATTACACTGTAGTATCCATCAAGTAAAAAAATTTACAGGGTTCAAAAAATGACTTTTTTTTTCCCCCCCAAAGGGAAGTGAGAAAAATACTTTCCTTTTTTTTAATAAAGCATCTATTATTCTACCCATTTTCACACCTAGTCTGTAACAGTATTATGGGTAACATGGGAACTACAACTTCTCTGTGTAAAGATGTTATCACCCCACCTTTGCCACCACATCCAGCTCAAGCATCTTCCCAGATGCAGCTGCTGTAGAAGGCAACACCAAATTCAATTGGCCCTGTCTTCAGCATGATTTACTCCATCAGGTGATGTCAAATTCATCCACTCAGATTTAAGCATGTGTTAGAGGTTACTCGTCTGTCTGTTCTTCCACTCCAGACCATGACACACAGCATTACACTGATACAAAAAGTTACCACTGTCTGAGAGGTCATAAATTGCAAGCCCATCAAATGTAGGAGATGAATCACATGCAATGCTTAATTAAAAAAAAAAAAAAAAAACAACAAAACAAAACCCACCAAACAACAGTATCAGTGAAATAAAAATATTCAGAATAATTTAACTTAAAAGTATCTTTTCCTTATCAGATCTGTTAAAGTTCTCCATAGACCGTCTCATCTGCACTATACAGTGCATGATACTTCTGTTAAGAGCAAATCCTACTTTTACACTGTTCTTCAAAAATTTATAAAAAGTGGAAGTTAACATTTTGTCTGGACTTCCTTTCTTCAAAAAGATGTTATGTTACAAGAAATAAAGTTCTGTACACTTAACAGTTAACAGGGTTAACCTAAATGGATAACCCTGTACCCTGGCAATTAACATACTTTGCTTTGTAGAGTAGTTCTCTTTTTTTCCCTGCTTTCTATATACAGAAACTCTTTATGCTGGTATTCCATAAAATTTATACTTACCTTGGCAGACTCTGCATCACACGGTACATAAAGTGTGCACGATACAGAGCACCTACTTAAAGAAACACACTCACCAATACATATTGTGAACTTTGTCAAGTGATAAAACAGAAATTGTATTGTCTATGAGCACATTTTCTGCCAATCTCTTCTCACTAACTGTGCTTTTTTTCCTAGGGTGCTATAGCCTATATTTTAAAATTATGAGCATTTGCAAAAAAAATTTAGAAGAGTCCCATCAGAGCTGCTAGACTGTAAGAAATAAACTACTTTAGGCCTCAGGAAAAGAAATCTATCACTGGCCTTCCCTTCTTTTGCCTCAAAGTACCAATTTAAATATCAGTTTCAAATTAGACTATTTCACATGCTATAATGAGAAACAGAATTGTGTGTCATTTGAAATTAATATCCTTCACTGAAATGATACCTCTGTCAAGTATTTTTTCAGTGAAAAACAGGCTAGTCCAGATGACAAAAACTTACATGCTCTTGAGGGTCATATGAAATATATAAAATATATAGGTGAGATGACTCTGAAACTCCTTTGCACATTTAGCTACAGCATTCATAATCCCAGTTTCAATGAAGAACTACAGCTACAGGACATGAACAGAATAAGACAGACAGCAAAGGTAGCTTTATATTTCTTAGTTATTACTTATCATTAAGAAAAACAGTTTAAGAGCAGCTGCTTATTTTCCCAACTTAGTCAAATGTTTTTCTGGATGCAGCATCAACCCACCTGAAGAACTTTCCCCTACCCTAGTGTGATTTTTACAGACCAGGATACTGTCACATACATTCAACTCTAATTTCACATACATTCAAGTCACATGCAAGTTTTACACCAATACCAATAAAAACACATCTGTATTTTGGTTTTTCTTTCCCTCCAAGTCATGCACATACCTATATACAAACATATAGAAAACACTGGGATGCCCTGTCCCTTGTTTCACCTTTTCACTCCAAGAGATTAACATGTTAATTATGCAGCACAAAAGCTAGTTAATACTTCCCCTGCTTCACAAAGAATCTGTAGTGATTTTAAAAATTGTGCTAATCAGGCAAACTTAACTACTCCTCCTACACTAGCCATTTTTCTCCTGTTTCCATGCTAGAAATCCTTGCCCTGCTAAAGCCCATATTCAATTCTAACTATGAGAACCTCACCATATCATTTATGCTTTGGAATAATGTCAGGTATTTCTTTATCACTGAATTTCTAAAAACACTAACACTGGTAAAAAAAGAGAAGTCAATCTAACAAAAATAATTAAAGTTAACAGCACATGGTTATGTATTGCCAGAATTGAACTGCTTGTATTTCCACAACTGTCTTAATGTTTCATATGTTGCAATTTGAGATTTAGTTCTAAAAATACCTTAACGTCTAACTCAGGAAATCCATTTTATTTCAAATAAGGGAAGTTTTACTAGGGATGAGCCAACTTAAAATAGAAAAGGTTGTACATACCTTAGGTTCTAGGAAGTATCCTTTAAAATATCGATACTGCACAGGAACTCCTCTAGGAAGCTCTACAGTAGCTTTCCATGTTTGACTGTGAAGAAAAGAACAAACCCCAAATAAAAAAGTTTCAAAATACAGTCTAAAAACCATCTCAGACATATGTCCAAGTGATAACTTCTCTTGCAGCAATACACTGAATTTTATTACACAGTAACTTAGGCCAAGGTGAATAAAAGAAATACTTAGAATGAAAACGGCTCTTTTTATTCTACAGATCTGAAGTGCACTAAGAGAGCACAAATTTTCATCCTCATTTAACAGATGGGGAAAACGTGACGAAATAATTCAGAGACTCACCAGAGATCACACAGCAAGTCACTGACAGAACTATAAATACCTCCTTGCAAGCCCTATTTTCCTGCATCATATGAACTGCACTTAAACTTTCTTCATGTATACATCCATCCCCCCCCTTTCAGAAGTTGTAATGCAATTCATTTTATGTAATCGTCATTCTTCTCCCCATCACTTCATAGCCACAGTAATCACTTGCTTAGAGTGTTTACTTTCTTTTTAACCTATACATCTCCTGTAACTTGCTGTATAGTTATGGGGCTGAGAATTACCCCATAGCAGTTTCTTTTTTCAAAATATCTACAGCTAAACTCCTGAAATGCCAGCCACAACAGCAGAAGCAACAACTGGGACTAGAAAAGCACACCCAAGGTAAAAGTTTTCTTAAACATATCCTTAAGCCCTCAAAATGCTCATGGGCAATACAGGAAATTCTGGAGCTCTACGAACAGTACAGGCAGCTCAACAGCTTGCAAAGACAAAGCCAGAATAAATTTGTTGCTCCAGAACCTGAGCTACTTCAGAGGGGACAAATAAAAAGAAAGAAATAAAAGAAAGACACAGCACAAACCCCAAAAACACCCACCCAACTCACCGATCAGTGGTTTGGAGGACCGCGGCCACTTGTGGGTTCCAATTCCCCAAAGCGCTGCAGCTCCCGCATATTGCGAAAACCTCTCCTAAAAAAAAGGCCCAGACAGAAAATAACCCACAGTTATCACTACTCCAGTCTAGATGGCATTAATTAGTACAGCCTACATGGTCAAATTTTCAGGTGTTTTAAACATACACACCAGAATCACCCTTTTCAGTTCAGAAAGGACTTTTCCCTCACCCAAAACTACAATAGTATTTTCTTCACTATCATAAGGAAGTCAGAGAGAGGGACCACTGACAACCCCAGCCCTTAAAAGGGTTGGCTTCCAAATTGTTCTGAACTAATACTGTTCAAAAATCTCTAGCTGTGAGGCAGGCACATTTTCACTGTAAAAATGTTTATCATCAAGATAACAGTTTTTTCCTAGATATTCTCTATTTTTCAGTACATGTACAGATACACACACAGTACTAAGTAACCTACACCTCCAAAAACACAATTCTTTCAAATTCACCCCAACAGTTTAGAAAGCACACACAGGAGGCTGCTACCATTATTCCCAAGGCAGCACATCCAGTTAATGTGATTCCCGAGAAATAAAGTTAATTTTGCCGCTACAGTTTCAGCTTTTATTGGATATAAAAGCATACCTGTTACACAATAAAACATGAAATAGTCACACTATGTCTGTCTTAATGCACACATACATATAAACATACCAAATCCAAAAGATCACAATAGTGTGTTTGATTCTGACATACCCCAGAGGTAAAGCTAACACTGCAATGTACCTATTTATTTTTTTTTAATATAAAACCTGTATGAATCTGACTGTAACACACTAATGGAAAGGACAAATTCCTATTTTGCTCCTACGGGGTTTCAAAGAGATTTTTAAACACAAGGAAAAAAAATGTGGTGCAGAATGAGAAAATACTAAGTTTTAAACTGTATTTAAAAAAAAAAAAAAGAATGATACAAATATTTGTGATGGTTATTTCCTGTTTTCAAACAGGGCAAAGCAATAGCAACAGTGTTGGAGTCGCACTAATCCCAAAAATAGACCAGCTATATGCAACAAATGTACACTACCTTTTAATAAACCACACATCATAGCTGGCAGTTCGAAGTAAGTTTTGAGTTAGCCCTTACACCCCTAAAACTGTGTCCGTTTTTCCCATTTAAATTAATAAGAGATACTACCAGGACTGTGTAAGAAAGAAACCTCTGCAGACCTAGGTCTTGGGAAAAAATCTACAAAAGCCAGAAATTAAGGAAGAGAATTTGTTCCTAAAAGCAGTTTACTGAAATAATTTTAGATAACATCTTGAACTCATATCCCTTTAAAAAAAAAAAAAAAAGCTGCATTAAAAAAAAAAAAACAACAAACAAACAAAAACAAAACAAAACAAACAAAAAACAAACAAACAAACAAGCTTTCTGGATACTCACTGCAAGCATGTAAATGGAGACAAAAATCTGCATTATGAGTATTCTTCCTATGCAATGCACTGCACACAACTGCCTGTATCAGGTGTTTTCCCTTTTCCACCCTATACTGAGGCACATGATGGGTTTGTTTTTGCAGGGGGGAGACAAAGGGGGGGAAGGGAAGACCACCCGAATACCACACAGGTAGAGTTTCTGACTGGAGATACTAAAAATAAGCTGAACTTCTTTTCATATCCCTTTACCATTGCAGTACTTAGTCCATCCTGGCATACACACCAGCCAACCTTTGAAGTGTCATTTAAATTATATTCCCTTTAATAGGAGCCAGCTAGAAGAGTTGTCCAGCCTTCTATTTTAAACAGACATTCAGTAATTACTTCTCACTCAGTAAGGTACAATCCACAAAGGCAACACTTCAATATGATGCACAGTCACCTCTAAACTCCCTTCAACAACTACAAATTGAGGCTGAATCAGGATTTGTAAAACACTGCTTAAATTATCTCAGTAAAGGCACAAGTGAAATGCAGGATAAACTTCCTTTTCAGAGTCAATCTTAAACACAAGGGGGTTTGCTTTGGGTTTGTGTTTTAAGCTCCAGGGTCCTGAACTTCTCCCCTCTCGTTGCCAGGGAATCCAAGGCTGCTCCAGCAGCCTTCTGCTCAGTCCCAAACCTTGCAACAGCCCCACTGATGTTGCAATTTGCCTGCTTGGGCCAGCTCTGTCAGACTAGAACTTCTGTGTTTAGTTGGGAGCTGGAAGCTCCCTTATTTCTTTCATAACAGCTAATCTTTGGCCACCAAGGCATCTCTTGATATAGGACTGTCTCCTGATGAAAAGCTGAAGGAGTCACAAGCCAGTAACCAACCAGTGACTCTCTTCCTTCTGCTAAAAGGAGGCAAAAATGCCACAACTATACAAAAGTCTGCATCAATGTGTTGGGCTTCATGCTGACTCCAGAAGTGGTTTGGCTACAGAGAGTGAGTCAGAGCTTCATTCCTACACTGGTGCTGCCTTTTTATTTTGTTAACCCTTTGACATTAACAGGAAGGGACACAAATGGGGACACAGGGAGCATGCTGGTGCTCAAAGTGAGGCATTTTATCTCACCAAGTACTCACCATAGTCATCTGACAAAATGAGTACACAACATTTCTAAATAAACTGGAATTTTTGCTGTTTGTGTAACTGCTGATAGCTCTGAAAACTTACCTCTCTTCTTTCACGAGACTGCCTCTTGCCACTGCTGCATCTCAAAGTTCTTCTCCCAGGTCAAAACCAACAATATCAATACCGTCATAAGGAGAAGCAACCTTTTGTGTCACTTCTTTATGCTATACAAGTGGCAAGCATTTCCAGATAATTCTTCCTAAACAGATGCTGAGGTGGGATCTAGTTCTCACTAATCCTGCTTTTTGTTTCAGATATTCTCAGTACAAGGAAAAGTCACCCATGCAAAGTCAACACTATTAGTGACAGTGCCACCATGACTCTGGATGCAACAGTGTAAACAGGACACATAGAGCAGAGCTTGCAATACTCCACTGTCCCATCTGATCTAAGATCAGTAGACTCTAATTTTAACGGTTTCTCCACAATGCTACAAAAACACTGTTCCTCACTAGAGGTTTTATGTCCCCATCCTGTGTCAGTTTTCAGATCCCACATACCCAATCACAAGGGAGAAACGTGGGGCACATGTCAAAACTTGGGAAATGTTTTTAGCATTTTCTTCCCTACCAACTACAGCAGACACATATGCCATCTGGCAGTATTTGCCTGCCACAGCAATTTTGCCAATCTGCACATGTTCCCACATTCATCTGCTTCTGTGAGGCAACCACCCATTGCTATTCTGGTAACTACTTCTTTTTAAAGAAGTAATTTTAAATTTAATTTATTTACATAAATTTAATTTATTATAACTAAATTCTGTTAAAAATTTCTTTAAAAATAACTTCAAAGAAGCAATTTCAAAATTACTTCTGTGCAGGTTTTGGCTGGCGTAGAGTTAATTTTCTTCGTAGTAGCTAGTACAGACTGTTTTGAATTTGTCCCAGAAACAGTGCTGATAACAGAGAGATATTTTAGTTAATTGCTGAGCAGTGCTTACAGCATCAAGAGCTTTTCTGTTTCTCACCCCACCCCAGCAGAGAGGAAGCAGAGGGTACACAAGAAGCTGGGAAGGAACACAGGTGGGACATCTGGAGTTACAGCATTTGTCTTCCCAAGTAACTTTAAGTGTGATAGAGTCCCACCATCCCAGGGAAGGCTGAACACCTGACTGCTTATGGGAAGCAGCAAGTGAATTCCTTGGGAGCACAACTTTTGTTTTACTTACTAATCTGCCTTTATCTCAACCCATGAGTTTTCACTTTTACTCTTCAGATTCTACTCCCCCATCCCACTGGGTGACAGTGAGTGAGCAGATGTGTGGAGCTCAGTTAGCAGCCGTGGCTAAACCACAACACCTTCCTTCAAACTTCCTAAAGATGAAGTTCAAGGTAATAAGCACAGTTTGTAAACACTAAATCTCTTGATCTGATGCCTTGAGTTCCTCATTTCAATTACAGAAACTATTTTACACATTTTTGCATAGACAGAATACTGAATTAAGCTGCATATTCTTTCTGTCCCCAACTCCTTTTAGAAGTCACGTTTTGTAAGAACTTTCAACAGGGATGCAAAAATAAAGACCAGGGAAAAAAACCATCAATGAATGCCTAATTATCATGGTTCAGCATATAAATGCCCATTTCCATGGAATAAAAAGATACTAGTCACAGAAGATTTTAAACCAATCATAACCATTTCAGTTAGCATCAAGATCTCTACCACATCATACAACTATTGGGACAAAAAAGGTAAAAATAAGTTTTCATTTTCAAATTCCTACATGAAATTTCTTAATTAATGCATTTTACAGTGACTTATCATTTTGCTATTTGAACTGATGTGTTCTTTTAACTCTGAGGAAAACAGACAAGACAGCCTTTGAACACTCTTCTATTAAGTGACCTTCTAGGTAAAGCATAGATGAAAGGAAAGCATGATTTGGGTACCTGGTTCTGCTGTTCCTTTTACTTCAAAAGTGACTTGAGAAGAGGTCATATCTGCAGAATTTCTGTCTTAGGATAGTTGAAATCTCCTACAGTGGGAGGAAAAAGATACTACATTTCAGGAACAATCACTACATCTGTTGCCATCCTAAGTAAGAGGAAACATAAATCCCACCACTACCAGGGATGTAAGCCACTAGTGATATTACTGTTTGAACAAGCAGTCAAAAGAGAAAGCTCTTTAAAACCAGCAGCAGAGCCAGAAAACAGCATCCACCTGCAGAAGGCACTGTTGCAATGCTGGCACACGAAAAAGATGACTAAACCAAATACCATATGCATCAGTATCATGCAGTATTCATCAGTCTTCAACTGAGATCCTTCAAAACTCTTTTTGACTAATTGTGCTCCCAAACAGGCCACTGGAAGTTGCAAGACATTTAATTTTACCAACTCTGGCAAACAGTAACTTCTGTCTCATCTATGCCATTCTTCAGCATGCTCTTCAAAACACAAGCAAGGTCTCATAGAGACGCCCTACAGTTACTTGTTCACCACTGCAGACTCTGCTCTCCCACTTCCAGCCTTTCACATGAAGCACCACATAGAGTTCAAAACACCACAGCAGGAAGGAACTTCAGGCCTACAGCCTCTGTAGCCAGCACAGCAGTTGGAGGATTGACCCTGCTTCAGTTTTCTCCTCCAATACACAACAACTTGATGGAAAAAATGCTGGCAGAATCCCACTCTCACCACCACTACAGCAGGAACACAATTGATGTCACATATCCTTTCATATTATCTGCAGAAGTAGCAGTCCTAGAATAGTCCAAGTACAGATGCTGCTAGACTGTCATCACCCAAGTAAATTCATCTGGACACGGGCTGCGAAATAATTATACTAATTATATGCAGAATTAACTTTGCAATGGTCTCAACTAATCCATTTATTTACATCACCGTGGGGGGCTTTTTCTTTTCTTTGGGTTTTTTTCCTTTAAACAAAGGAAAGGAAACAAAACAAGGAGAATATTTTATTGCCATTTTGAACAGGACAAAAGACATTTTATTTCAGTACAACATTGGTCAGCAATCATTTAGTAACAGCTTTTAAAATAACATCAAGAACTAATGAAACAAGAGAAAAATCTGTCTTTCATTAGCTCTAACATAAGCCCTTGCCTTCAAAGGGCACAGGACAACTCAACAGACAAAGGAAGTCACAGACCAAATAGCGGAGGGAAAAAAAAAAAAAAAAAACTCATAATCAATCCTCATTCCTTGTGGGTAAACAAAGTTATTGTAGATGTTTAAACTTCAGACCTTACATGTTGCGTCTGGATCTTCTCCTACTCCTCTAACAGTAGTTGCCTTTACTTTCCATTCCTTTTCTCTCCTCCCTTATTTCCCTCTCCATTGGCAAGGAAGATGACTTCTCAGTGGTAAAATGAGAGCAAGAAAACAGTAGTAATATAGATGTTTCTGGTCACATATTCCAATGCTGCATGTAGCCTTTTACAAGTAACATTTCTGTAAATGATAAAATCCCAGACTACTGGAGCCAGAAAGAAGCATGCTCAATAAAGAGGAATTCCACGAAGGGGACACTCCTTAGGAACTTTGTCACATGTGTGTCATTAGGTGGCCTGGATGTTAAGTGAGACCTTCAAGCATTTATTTTTAGCAGTTCTTTCTAGGCAGAGAAGCGCAGCATGTTTCAGTGCTGAAACCAAGACTGGACTCATGAAACTGGTCTGATATGACAAAAATCTCAGCTTGATGCAGAGAATATAAATCACCAGTTGTGCATTTATGGTGACACTGAATAGCTGTGGCCTTGGCTGTGTTCACCAACTGCCCCTGCTTGGACAACCTTTAACTGAAGAGGAACCAAGGGGGAGATGGAGTAAGCAAAAATGCCTTTCAGAAGTCTATAAAGCAGGCAAGTGAAAGCTGAAGCCTGCACACACAGTTCCACAAAGCAAGAACATGCTTCTGCCTTGTGAAAAACCTGCTGTTTCCAAAGCTGATGAGACAGGACTCAAAATTAAACTTCTCAAAAACTAGCATGTCTGCCCTACTGCAAATTAACTGACTAACCACCCATTCCTAGAGAAAAATCTAAAATCCTCTCAAGTCTTTAGCCTTGACTAAGTCTTTAGTCAAGACTACAAAGTCTTTAGCCAATCATGAAAAAATTCTATGTACTTACCTGGAAGACAGCTGTAGACTTTTCTACACTACTTAGCAAAATAATATTACTTTTCTATACCACAATAGTCAACCATAAAGAGATTTTGATAAGCTGACTTTGTGAAATGGTCATACTTCTACTAAAAAGGCATTTTGTCTCAAATACCTACTCAATCTATCTAAGGGATGCATATCAGGAGAAGAAAAATTCTAGATTGCCATGCATGGGTATGATTTTTCCAGCAGAACTGCAGCACAGCTACCTTACATTCAAATTTAGGGTCAAAGCACTACCCCTCATTCTGATGTAACATCTTTTCCAGCAGAGCACTGTATGCAAACACAGGGCAAGGCAAAAACACATCTGTTCTTTGTTAAGGAATCAAGACTTGTTGTATATTATCATGCACTTATAACAGCATTCTGTACTTTCAAAACATTATATGAAAACATTTTACTTAGAGTGTGGGGGGGGAAAAAGCCTAAGTTAGCTGCCTACGGATGGTTCCTGAGAAGAGGCAGTAATTTAATTCCCAAGGGGAATAGAAAGAAACCTTACACAATCAAATCCTCTGACCACATTTACCACAAGTGCTAAATGTCAGGCATCTTTTACATCCAATGCTCCTTCCTTCAGATTTTCAGCACTGCCTAACCAAAGAAGCTGACAGAGAGCAACAAAACCCTCTCTGCTCTCCACACCTGTAAGGATGGATTTTTAGGAGAATGTAAAGCTCAGAGGGGTTGTGACCTATGTGTCTGCCTAGGGGAACTGAAACAAATGCTAACAGTTACATTAAAAATGATAAACACTCCCCAATCAGCAAATATTAACAAAGTCAACTGAGCAGACTGAGATCACCCAGGTAGATATTCATCAGCATTTCACTAAAAAACTAAATTTAAATTGCTTCTCCACCTACAAATTCTTGCTTTACAACAGAAACATGTTATTTCCCCCATTATTGAACCTCCCAGTTCAGTCTGTCTCACACACCCCTTCATTTGCAAAGCCAACCCCAATCTTTCCCAGTCTCCAAAGATTTCCCCAAGAAGGTGGTGACAGCGCAGCAACATCACCCTGAGGCCTGGGGATAGACAGACCTGCTTGAAAACCCTGACTCAGGTAACCCTGCCTCAATTAACCCCACTGTGTAAAACAGACTGTCTGCAAGGCTTGGACATCATCAAGACCTTCAGAGCAAGACCAACATCCCAGCAGGCAGGACCATGTGCAGTCTTGGTTCCCCTGACACAAAACTCTCCTCATGGTCTTGGACAGGAAGTAAAACAACTGGTAATCTTGCTATTTAATTTTGAATTTTCACTTGTCTTCATGTACCCTTTAAAAGAAAAAGCAATAAAGATTTTAAGCATGGTATCCTGCAGGCTAAATAAAAGGGAAAGAAAAAGTACTCTTTGTTCTAATATTGCCTGTGAAGTTTTCTTTTCTCCTCCATTTTGGGCTCCTGAGGGAGTACCAGAGTGACAGCAGTAAATACACTTCCCTAAATAATAGGGAACCCAAGTTCTGCCTTCACAGATTCTACAAGGGAACTAGAAGATGCAGGTAGGGAAGAAGAAAAAAGATGATATAATCAACTATTAATGTATCACAAAGTACCAGAGATTTCCTCTAAAATGAGGTAGTAAAAGTCATGACTGATGAGGAAGACCAAGGTATTTTTCGGTTGTAGTCAAAAACACACCAGGGCGGGGACCTTATTTATAAATTCAGAGCTTGAAGTCCACTTGAACCTCCTGGCTTACATGCCTGGTGACACATCAAAACCCTTCACCACCCTTCAGCTTTAATGGATTTCTTTAACCTTTCCAGAACCTTTTAAGAAGTCCTGGCTGTTTGCTTTCCCATACCTTACAGAGCTTTTCGGGTTTAGCCAAATACACAACAAGTAATCCAGGAAAATCGTGGACTCTAACAGCCTTGCTTACAAACACTGAACAAATTTTAGTGTCATAAAAATTCCTAGCAGTCACCAAGCCAGATTGCATGCTCTCTTGAAAATACAAGTGATATTTTTAATAGTAACTCAAACAGGTTTGTAAGGCTCTGATTCCAGCAGTCTGTGGGCAATGTTTGAAACATGGAGATAAAAAAATACAGCTAACAAAGGATCTTATGAATGGATGATTTTTTTAAAGATATCTGAGTAAATAAATTTTTACAGGTGCTTAATGGGATTTTTCAAAGGTAATTAGACAATTAAAATGAGACAGCTGGGTACCTCGGTGCCAGGAAATTATGGGAATGCATTTTAATACTTTCAAACATGGGATTTTTAATATAAGAATTGTTTTGATTGCTGAATTTGCTTCGTTAGCTGCAGAAAAATTAAAGACCATTGTATTGGGCCTGGCTGGGACAGAGTTAATTTTCCCAATAGCAGACTTCATAGTGCCGTGTTTTGTACTGGTAGCTAGAAAGGTGTTGGTAACACAGCAGAGTTTTGGCTACTGCTGAGCAGTGCTCACACAGCACCAGTGCTGTCTCTCCAACATTCCTCACTATCACCATGTAGCTGGGGGAGGGCAAGATCCTGGGGGGAGACACAGCCAGGATAGCTGACCCAAACTGACCAAAAGGACGTGCCATATCATATGATGTCTGCTCAGGGATGAAAAATAAAACTACTGAAGCCCTGCTTCCCAGGAAGCAGCTGGACATCACTTGCTGATGGGAAGTACAGAATAAAAGCTTCTGTTTTCCTCTGCCTCCATGTGCATGCTTTATTAAACTGCTTTATTAAACTGCCTCGACCCAGGAGGTTCTTCCATCTTATTTTCTCCCTCTGTCTGACCCACTGAAGAGAGCAATGAAAGAGAAGCTTGGTGGGCAACTGGTGTCCAGACAAGGTCAACTCACCACCATCTACGCACAAACAGGCTCTTTCATAACGTTAACACATATTTCATCACAGACCACAGCACACAGTCCCGGTACTACACAAATATATGCTCAATTATTTCAACATATCTCCCCATTTTTCTGCATATAAAGATCAAAGGGGCAAGAACAAGAAGGCAGCAGCATTTTTGCTTTTATTTCTTTCATTTCAAGCAGACCTTCTCCACCTTAAGGGAGTAGACTCATGAGACTCATCAACACCCAGGAAAGGTCCAACTCCAGCCTGGAGCAGAGGAAAAGTGCCACAGTCCGAGCCAAGTCATTTGACAGCTGTGAGCACTGATACAGGGCACCACAGCCCCTTGCTGCCTTCCTGATGACCCACGCATTTCAACACTGCCAAGGACTGCCAGACAAAGGTACTGCACTTCCATTTCACCTTCTTAAAAGCTCTACTACACGTAGCAATAGAAAACCCACCCTGCATCAGATTTGCTGCTATGCTGAACAAAGGAGAGACATGAGATTAACTAAGACACAGTGGTGTCATTTTTACTCACAGCCTTAGAATCCTGAGCAGGAAAGTATCAACTCGTGCAACTTCAGGCTATAATATTTCAATGGTATCAAGTGAAATA
This sequence comes from Formicarius rufipectus, assembly GCA_013399695.1. Lineage (NCBI taxonomy): Eukaryota > Metazoa > Chordata > Aves > Passeriformes > Formicariidae > Formicarius > Formicarius rufipectus. Next base: position 138,367 of record VXAU01001558.1, on the reverse strand, counting down.
TCATTAATCCTGTAGGATGAAGAGCAGATTTTGTTGCCTGTGGTCTGTTCTAACAAGGTACCAGAATATCACGGAATACATCTAAAATATCAGGCAAGTAAGAAAATTATGTAACAATGCTTGACAACACCTGGATTTTAGAACAAGGTCAGAGGATACACTTGTGAGGGCGTTCACTCCAACAACTGCAGGAGAATTTTTAGACACGGCATTACAGTATCAACTCCTTCATTTTCACCCAAACAACTAGAAGGTTCTTCCTGCCCCCTTCCCTCCCCGCCCCCCCACACTTTGACTGCATGAGAAAGGACAACCAGAAAGTCAGCAGCTCCCTCATTCTGCATTGCAGTACTAACACCGAACAGAAAACAAACTTGCATACAAGACTTGGACATGCTGTTCCCTTTCAAAGGTTGAAATTTTACCAACAGGCTTATACTGACATTTAGAAAGCAACAAAGCCCAAGTGCTACATGTTAATAATATACAGCAATAGAAATATCTTCACAGTATCAATTTAACTGCCAAGTCAGCCCCAATAATAAAACATAGGACACACTGTTCAGTTATAATGCATCCACTTTGTTTTAAGCAACAATAAGTTAAATGTTTCCAGCATTTTGCAAAGAAATACCTGTCCATGTATCAGACTCTTCCTTCTTAAGCTGCGCCACAGCAGTTTTGCAAAGTTCTTGAGACAGACAGGAAACAGCTGGGGCACGTTTGCAACTAGAACAGAACCACATCAGTTTGATTTCTCTCTGTTGAAGTACTGTTTATTATTAACGTATGGCTGACAAGATCTCAGGCAGGTAGCAATTCAGCTCTTTGTGATCATTCTAACATTCCCCACTTAGGAATGACATGGGCAAATGACATATACAATGCTCTCACAGCTCCCAACAAACCATTTTTTCAACGGGTTTCCAAAGCCTGTATCCATTTTATTGGGGAGCCACACACGCTACTGAAAGACCAATTACGTGGCAGTTTAAACTAATAGTATCTACGCCAGACCAACAGCATTCTGGGTTTCTAAAATATCTTCTATAGTTATTTTATAGGAACAACGTTAGAGTAGAAATACATGATAAAAAAATAATTTTTATTATCGACTATTTCACTCAATCATTATCACGTAAAATATTCTGAACGCTAATCTCCAGCTAACATTACATGCTTTAATAAATTAAAATACTAACATCCTGCACGACAACCTATTGACTGAAGAGGAAAGAGAAAGGAAAACAGGAGAAAGACTCTGCGACCCTCGCCGGGATGCAGGCAACCAAATTCAGATTAACCTTGAAAGCCCAAATTAACCTAGAGCTGTCTCACTAGTGCCTACGATACCAACAATATCAAACCACGGGCATCATCGGTGCGTTCCTTTAGTCCGAAGCAGAGACAAAGAGCAGCGCGGAGCTCACACCCCCTACCCCCGGGCCGAGCCGAGCCCTCCGCACCTGGCTGTCCGCACGGACGGACGGACACACGGACACTGACCGGGGACTCCCCAGCCCACCGCGGAAGGGACACGGCCCCGCCCCGCTTACATAATGCGGCGGGACCGCCCCGGGCCAGCGCTTTCGGCGGGCACGTCAATACTCAGGGCCGGCGGGCCAAGCCGCGCCCACCGGGGACAGCCCGGGCTTGGTCACCTCCTGCCACCGCCGCCTCCCTCCCAGGAACCTGCCGGGCGGGTGTCCCGCTTCCCAAGCCACGCGTTCCTTCCCGCCGGGGTCCCTCCTCCAGGTCGCGTGCCTTTGTGTGGGGCTGCGGACGGGCGGAGGGGAAGGGCAGGGAAAGGAAGGGGATGGAAGGGACAGAAAGGGAGGGAATGGAAGGGGAGGGGGCAGCAGGAACGGGCTGCGGCCATGACCTCCCCCCCATCCCCGCCCGCCTCAACCGCGGCGGGCC